>CM050165.1:147811378-148013878 GCA_027410445.1 Discoglossus pictus
TTTTACACAGGTTTCCTTTATTGATAAAACTTTAAGATAAACTACCTTAAACAACTATATGGACACAGTTTTCTACATATATACAGGGTGGAACCAATGAAATACAGCATGTGTTGTGTGCTGGCTTGGTGGGTACATAAGGTGATGTATATGGGTAAAACGAGTGTTTATCTGACTTTGAAAAGGGCATGATAATTGGCTTTTGGACCAAGGGTGGCAGTATTTCTGAAACAGCTAATTTTGTGAACTGCGTGCTGCTATGGTTAAAGTGTACTGGGCAAATGGCACCATTGCAAATTAATGGCGTCAAAACTGCGGAGCACCACGTGCCAATTGGTGTCAGAGATGAACATCGGCTGAAAAGGTGTGTGAGGGCCACCTGACATGCTACAGTTGAGCAACTCACTGTCCAAACGGATTAGGGGGCTACCAGATGTGTGTCTAAAATTATAGTACAGCCAACCCTGTTGTGTATGGGGCCCCCAAAGCAAAAGGCTGGTCACTGCACCCATGCTGACGAGGGTTTATCTTCAGAAATGGCTTCAATTTGCACAACAGTACCGAAATTGGACCTCTTCTAAATGGCAAAGGGTTGTCTTCTATGGTGAGTCATGTTTTGTGCACCATGGACTGGACAGACATTTGCGTGTCAGTTGCGAAACCTCCAAGAACAAACTCTGCAACCTTTGTTGGTAGATCATGAGCTTGTTCAGCAGGGCTATGGTCTTGGAATGTTTTCTTGGCATTGTCTTGGTCCACTCATACCTCTGGAAGGCACTCTCAACAGATTGGGCTATCTATCCATCCTTGCAGATCAAGTACACCCATACATGTTGACTTCCCTGGAGCAAATTGGATCTTCCAGCATGACAATGCAACCTGGTCATACAGCCAGAATTGTCTGGAATTGATAGGAGGAGCATAACGAAGACTTCCAAGTACTTCCCTGGCCTCCAAATTCCCTGGACTTGAACTCCATCAAGCACCTGTGGGACCACATCAATCTTCATGTTCTCTGTATTGATCTTCCACCACACACTCTTCAGCAGCTGACAGATGCACTGCAGTCTGCCTAGCTCCAGATTCCCTTGCCAACCTTTCAGCATCTTATTGACTAACTACAATGCCATCTAGCTGCTGTCTGGGCTGCACACAGTGCTTATTTGGAATATTAGCTGGTGGTCGTAATAATGTGAACCATGTATTTAAATAGTAATTATACCACAAATCACTGTTACTTTACGTATTGGGAGTAATATGATATTTGCTTCAGGTAATGAACAATTGTTGTTTGTTTAATAAAGCAAAGTGGGTGGTCAAGCAATTACCCGGTCCATCCGGTTTTCTTTTGTATTCCATGTTCCAGCAATTCAGATTTTATAAATGTGTTCCACTTGCATCATTCAAGCTTATACATTAAGCTTAGATAGGTATATCAATTCATAATTTTTCTCCAGAACCACTTAGGTAGTCTTTGTCACTAGTGCAAGTTAACAATGATGGAGCTAAAACAGGGATCACTTTTCAAAGGATGTTTGTAATAACTTCATAAAAAATATTTTGTTAAATAATTCAGTTTCATTATGCATCATTGTATTACTACATGCTGAGGAAAGTAATTCTTAAAAAGACAAGTGAAATTCATATTTAAAAAAAAAAAAGTATGTAAAAAATCTTTTTTATCCCTTACATTTTCAAATAATGTATTATTTGATCACTGACAAACTTTGTTTTGGACTCTTCAATGGTATTTGCTTGACATGAAAATCCCTAAGTTTTTTTAGCCATGGTTGTGATGACTAATTCCCAAAGGAGTTACTATTCTATTGATGTATTAACATAACAGACACTGGGCTGAATTTCTAGGAAAGCCAATGAGTCAATAATCTAGGGACATAGGGACAACAATTAAATTAGTTGACAGGAAGAAAGCCCTTTTGCTAAGCATCAGAGTCTGGTTTTATGGTGCTGGAATTGAAGACCTGCCATCTACAGATGATAATGGAAATGTATGATAAATTTTGAGGGAACACACAGTTTCTACTAACAATGGGTCATATTAAATTCCAGCCCCGTAAGTCCAACATGAAGCATGTAACGGCCGTGGGCTTGATATTTGTTATGTTGCTATTAAATTGGAAGGGGCTGCGAGCTACGGGTTTGAGACAAAAATCGTAACTTGTTTGTAGAACGTTGGATTTGCGGGCGTGCTGACGATCAATTAGTGTAGACCGTAGTTACGGGTTTAGATGGAGCCAATAGAAAAAGAGATTGTTAGCGTTATGTCACTGAAAAAGCGGACGGTAGATTTCAAAGTCCTACGAGCTTCAATTAAAGTTCGATCGGACCCACATTCCAGATTCACGCAATATTAATAAAGCCGTAAATATGATATTCTATTACATGTGAGTTACAATATATGCCTTAACACATTGATTGATTTTTCGGGGCCGATTTGCGGGTTTGAGAATGTTGTGCTATTAATTCTAACACCTAACATCACTTTCCCTTATGATAAATGTACAGTAGAGTGTTGTTATTTGCAGTACAAGTGTTACGTATTGGACTTTACCCCCCCTTGCGGGTCCTCTGGAGCACACGTTAAGCTTTGGGCTCCATTTGCGTGTTACAGGCTTGCTCGTGTGTGACTTCTCAGCAATTTAATAGGTATATTGAACAAGTAGCGGTTACGGGCTTGAAGGATCAAAGGATTTATGGGCGCAAAGTTCAATATTGCTCAACACATAGGCTTTTCTCGGCCTTGCTGTCGTCTGCTGGCTGCCTTACGGGGGTAATTTAATAGCCGTAAGCCGTAAAATTGGAGTTAAGGGCTACATTGTAAAATGTAGCCCGAATTTAATGGCTAAGAAGATCATGTAAAGCATGTGTGGGTGGATAAAGTATACTGAGATAATGGAGTATAAAACAATTTCCCTAGATCAGCAAGCATAATTATGGGTTATCATGTACTTGCCAAGATTGTGAATATTGGAGTAGTCATAAATGTACAGTAGTGCAGATGAAAAATAAGAGTATTGCAGTATACAGTGGCATCTTTTTCACTGGATAAACGTGGTATTAAGAGTGCCATGCTTTCAAAATATGCAAATATAATGTACACTGCAAAATCTAATTTTGAATCATATACTTATAACTAGATGTTTAAAGCTTTTGTACACAATTCAGACGCAAATAAAAGGTACCCTATAGTAGCCTATATTCAAATCCTCTTTAAATATAAATCTATAAACACGAACACACAAATTAGAATCAATAACATATAGCAGTAACGAGCAAACTTCCTCTAGAATGCTTCACTCAAGACTTCAATTATCCTTTTCAACAAAGTAGTATGCACAACTGCTTTGAGACGTGAGAGTTTTCTTCCATAGGTTTAAAAATAAAAAAGTCGTAAAACCATTGCCGTAAATAGCATCAAGTGACCTCAATATATCAGCCTCTCCGAGTCTTTTGTCTTAACCAGTCCAGCCCCACACTTGAAGTCAGAGAAAAGTTTCCAAGTGGTGTTTCAGCCCTGACTTATTTTGCATACATAGCATTACATCATCCAACAAAGCACCTTTCACTCAAATGGCATACAATAGAAAGAGGTTGACTATGCTCAATTGGGGTTAATAGTTGTCATGGGAGCTGCACATTCCAGCATCAGCTGCTGCTGTGTCTATCATGCCATTAGAAACTAACTGCATGGGAAAACTTTTCATAGTTTCACAAAGTTTCTTAAAAGATCTTAATTTGTCCAAAACAGATCAGCATAATACTGTTTAACATTGCAGTTAGGTCCATTAGGTCCTGTTCACACAAACATTTATATGTGTGAGAGATTTCTAATTTAATTAATTGTCTTTATTCTATTTTAAGTCACTTTTTCTTGTCAAAAATGTTAGTTTTAATCCGTTGATCAAATAATAAAGCTATGTCCAGAAATGCAAAATATTAAACAATTGTAAAGAATCTAATTAAGTTTTAATAATAACTAGCATATGGCTTTTCTGGTTACATTATGATCAACACTTAAGAAGCTTTACTTTTTAATTCCCTTTATTACTAAACAATACTGACTATGGTGACCACATGCTGGGAAAATTCTACTGATTTCTTTACACAAAACCAATATCTATAGCCTTGAGTCTATGTATTAAATTGAAGCTTTTGTTAATAACATTTTATTTTATTTTGAAGGTTGTAGTGTGTACTCTGATTTGTGCAACACTTTTATACAGACAATAAAGTGGTACATTTTCTATAACGGACACTGTGGTGATTTTTTTTTTCTATATAGCCATTTGAATTACTAAACTTGATAATCTGCAAAATATTTTTTTAATGTACACCGAATAAATAGTTACATTATTACATTTTATATGCAATTATTCTTAACAACATCATTCATGAGTTGATTCTGCTACAACTTTCTCATGAGAATGTGTGCTTATAAAATGCTGCTCATTCTATTAGTCCTTTTAAAAGCAGGTACACATTCCCATTGGGCAGACAGAAACTTCCTCTACATTTGACCATAAGAGAGATCTGTGCCAAACATTGCCTCCGAAAGGGTTGGACCATATTATAATACCACCATATATGAGAGTGGTTACCCACTTCTCCACATCCTCTCCAGCATAGACCATTCGTTGTTGGATCAAATCTATTAATAACAGATGGAACACAGTACCATTTTTGAATGATTTAAAAAAGATAATTCCTTAAATGAAGGGCATAATATAAAACATTTAACCAAATTGATGGTTTTGTTCCAATTATCCAAGGGCCACTCTTTATTTAGGACTCTTTCCCATCCAATTATATTTGGAGATTTACCAAGCTCCAAGTAAATTCCTAACATATTTCTACATTTGGAAATACATTTGATCTCAAAATTATTAAAAATCATAACTGCAAAAAGAGAAGATTCTCTCATATTTGTTTAATGGATAGCCAAGCTTTAACAGTTTTCTTTGTAACGTAGAATGTTCTAACCATCCATAACTTTATATTTAGATTTTGAATGCTGGTATGATCTAGCAAAAAGCCATCTCTATATAAGTCACCTATACATTGTATTCCTACTTGCTTGCTAACTAACAAATTAGTGTGTTGATTGTTATATATCAGCATATCTATTGGGACTATTAGCAACAGGAGAGTGGCCAGAATTTGACTGAAGGAGAAGGAATTAAGTGATTGATATATTTGAATTTAACCATAGGTACCAAATATTTCCAAATGTATTTATCTTCTAAAGTACAAGATAATGTTTCAATTCTAAGGGCCTCATCCTATTATCGGCCGTAAATCGGCCGTAAGGCTGCGATTCCTTGCGGGGGTTCTGTTAACTCGCGATTCTATTATACGGCCCCGCAAGGATCTCCCCTTACGGCCGGCCGCATATCTTGAAACCGGCCGTAAGCTGTGAAATCTAAAAACGCAAAAATAAATTCAAGCCTGCACTGTACAGCTCTGTAAATGCTAGGGATCATATTGGGGGTCATGAGGATTAAAAGTAACCCACTCTCAAGCTTGCACATCAGCCCAAACCCGAGTTCAAATTAACTGTTTATTTTCCGGCTGCGGCGTGGGCGGGTCTGAAGTGCTCCAAGCACTCTGGACTTTTTACATGGATATTTTACGGATATTAAAAATAAAATATTTTACGGATTTGAGTATAGGATAATTATGTGCTATTTTTTCTAACACCTAAAATCCCTTTATAGTCTTCTCAAAGTGCAGGATGGCTTTATTTGAGCTATTTTATGTGCTTAATTGGTGCTAGCGGGACCTCTTTCCTGCAAGTAAGCTGCGGCTCGTTTTTAGCCTTGCAGAGAGGGTTCCCGGAGCAATTGAATTGCAAATAGGAATTTCTTACGGCCGAAACTCTTGCGGCTGTTTTAGATCAAAGGCTTTCCTCCGGCGCGAGCGGCCGCAAGAGATAGCAAGGCATCGGCCGCAAGCCTGCCGGAGCCCCCGGCCGGAAGGGAATAGAATAGCCGAATAGCTTGCGGCCGGTCCTTGCGGCCCCGCAACGGCTGCGGCCGCTAATAGAATGAGGCCCTAAGAATGTAATTAATTCTTTGCATTAAGATAGAAACAGGTAAATTTGGGAGATTCCATCCACATGTAACAAAAATGTGTGTTGCAGGGAAAGCAAATTTTAATAAGATTTTGGAAGGATAAGAAGGGAGATTATGTGGAATCCCGAATATACAATGCATTGGGTCTGGTTTAATTTCAACATTTAGAATATCAAATAGAATATTGCAAATATTAGCCATATTGTGTGCAGATGGATTTTTCTTATTGATCACTATAAAGTTGCATAAGTCACCCATTTTTGGAAGAAATTGGGGGATGTCCTGATCTATTCATTAACAGTTAAGATTGCTAGATTTCAGATGAGTTCAGTTATTTATTATACAATAAAAAAATATTTCTAATGTTTAATCATGCTATTTTAAAAGCATGACAAAAAATGTTGGATCATTATTTGTACTATATTTACAATTTGCTGCTTTAAAATACATTTGATAAAACATTTCTGGAGAGTGGTGGCTGCATTGATGCAAGGTGTCTGCCTCTGGGTCAGTAAGTAGGAAGAGGTATAGTGACAGTTTCAATCTTATCCAGTTATCAGACATCGGCTCTAGACTTAAAAATTGTTGTGCTATAAGATGTGTGGCTTTCTTTAAAAAAAAAAAAGTTTTCTTTGTTTGTGAAAAGTGAGCCATGCATTAAAAGCCATTTATTTTTTAAAAATAAATTAAATTATCTTGTGCTACTTTGTTAATGCCTTGTTTGGCTAGCAAAGTGCATTGCACTTTAAACAACAATAAATAAAAAAAGTTGCCCAAGCCACAACTGCACAAGCAACCTTTATAGCAGTTTACAACCCATTAATGCTATTTGTTTTACTTCCTTGTTTATACATACAATGCACACTTTATTACTAGGGTTAATTAAGTATATTACTAAAGGTCTTTATATGTATTTAACCAAATTTGTTAGAGTATTTCATACTCCTGGAACTGTTGACATCTGCGTCAATGCATATAATATGTTGAATAATATTTACTGTGTTGGGGCAAAAACTACTGAAATATTTTACAGCAATTGCCTAGATCTATTGGTCTGGATAAATTCCACTGAAATTTTACATAAACTGAATAATCATAGATTCCAGTAGATTTTCATTGTGGGCAAACCTACATACAACCTGTTAAGTGTATTCAGAGCAATGTTATCTCACTAAAATGTGTAGATCATTGGTAAAATGTCAACAGTTTCTCTCAAGAAAATCTAAACTCACAGAAACATTTAGGGGGCACTCTGTGTGTATCTTCTGTTTTCTAAAGGAAATAATATTACCACTTAGGGATAAGCTCTGGTTATAAGAAAGTGTATCTTTATTAGATTCAGGTACAAAAATAAGACATAATTTAACAGAAAGGACACAGCCATACTACTAACATGTTTCTATCCTATACTTGAGCTTTCTCTGCATCATACATAAAATAAATTGTTGTGTGGGAAAAGTTTATTCATAAATGTATTTACACCTTCTTAAAGAACCTAACCTTTAGAATGTTATCAAATACTAGATTATTTACATATTCTCAATGATCGAGAGCATGTCTCAGACCCCTAAAATCTCAAATTACATACCTTTTTATTCTTATTTTATGTATGTATGCTATGATGTCTTTCATTTATAATGACTGAAAAAAACATCTTTTTTTACCATTGAGCAAAACCTTTACTTCTCTAAAACGTATTCACTAATATCTCTTCAATTTGAAACAAGCAAACAATATCTGCATGGTTTGGAATGAACTATCTCACTTAATTTCACTGGGGTCTCTAACCTCATCCCCCGGCCAACTAATTTAATGCTATTTTCTCTCCCATTCTTGGCGCCATTTGCAAATGACCCCTGCCCAAAGCAGTTCCCTCCCCCCCCCCCAGATCCCTCTCCATCAGACCTTGCCCCTCTTAATTTTCTTAGTTTTCTTACCCTCAAGACCTCTTTCCAGAGCAGCTCTCCTCCCCAAGACCCCTTTCCATAGCAACTCTCCTTCAACTTTCCTTGCTTTTTTGCTGCTCTGCTCTTTGCTCCTCCTGCCTGTGAGAAGTGAAAGCTCAATGTCTGGTGCCGGCTACTCTCAGAAAACGTGAGGCAGCCCCTGGGTGCGCTCTCTATTTCCCTCGACAGGAGGGTCTAGGGGCTGAAGGGACCCAGGATGGGGGGCCCTATACTACATAAAATAAAAATATAAAGTATAAAAAACATTGGAGACCACAGGGGCAATGTACCGCCAATAGCTCTGCCCCTGCTCTACCAACAACCCCCAAGCACTTCTTATGCAGCCTGTTCTCTACACAGTTTATTATATCTCTCTAAAATTAGCAAAACCTAATTGTACTCCTAAATATTTCTCCTCATTATCTATGCTAATTATTTAATATTGCAGGAAGAAATATCAACAACCTCAGATACACTGATGATACTACTCTGATGGATGAAAGTTTGAATCTATTAATGGAGGTCAAACAAGAGAGTGCAAAAGCTGGCCCACTGCTCAAAGTTAAAAAGATGAAGATCATGGCAAACATTTTTTGGCAAATAGATGGAGAAGAAGTGCAGGCAGTGACAGATTTTTTTTTACTGGGCTCCAAGATTTCTGTAGATGGTGACTGCTGCTATGAAATTAAAATATATTTGTCTGGACAAACTATTAAAAAGTCAAGATATTGCACAATCAACATAATTAGAACTATTGTTTTCCCAGTAGTAAACATATTGATGTGAAAGCTAAATCATAAAGAAGGCTGATCTCTGTAGAATTGACACCTTTATATTGTGGTTTTGGAAAAAGTTGCTTAGAATCCCAAGAACTGAAAGAAGATCAAATTAATCAATACACCGGGAAATCAAACCAAACTATTCACTGGAAGGTTTGATCAATGAGGCTAAAGCTCAAATGTTTTGACCATTTCATTAGATGAAAGGTTTCCATAGAGAAGACTCTGATGCTGGGGAAGATTGAAGGCACACAAAGAAAACAGAGGTGGAGGATGCATAGATGAGGTAATTGAAGAAATGAACATATACTTGATGGAGCACAGAGGGGAGGTGGCTGACAGATGTGTCTGGCATGCTGCGGTCCATACGGTCACAGGAAGTTGGACATTACTTTTACGTTTCTTCTTTGGGCAAAATTAAAATGTATAAAGCACTCAGGGGCCACATATGAGGCCTTCAAGTGACATAGGTTGCCTGCGACTGCTTTATTCCCTTAACTACATGTTTGTATGGGTCTTTTTAAGCATATATAATCAATCTCATGTTAAAATTACTCATCTTGCAATTAATACGGGCAAAGGAGCAATATAGGGATATCTGACCTAATTCAAATCATTAATTCTGGAGAGCTAGGGAAAAAACGCTGTCCATTGCTAACACTTGGTATACTCTGTGGCTCAAAAGTTATCTCTGAGTGAAAGACAAATTCACCTCCATCTCTTCTTCATTGACCTTATAGTGGGTGGACATCAGCAGCATTCAGATTCAAACTCAGGTTTGATCTTTGACAGTATGTTTAATATTAAATATGTTTTTTTTTTTTAAATAATGGAATATAAAGTATATTAATCATCAATTAAAACATCTAGCTCATGTTGTTACAAAATTACAGTGGACTATTAACAACCTAGGGCTTGATCCAATTAATGTTGGTAAGGCATTCTATATTGGAAACTGAAGGTTTAGAACATTTAACCACAATTTTACTATCACATTATTTGGGACACATTGAGCATTATTGTTCGGTTGATAAATTACTCCGTTACCTCAATAAACATAATCATAGCTGGTAGCCATGGATATCATTTTGCTTCTGATATCATCAGTCTGCCTACCATTAGTGCAGTACTTCTGGTTTAGGCTTGTTTACAATGGTATTGGCTATGCACTAGAATTAAAAAAAGACTATTCATAGATTTGGTTCTGCTTACTGTCTGCTCACAAAAATAAATGATCATCTATAATCGTCTTACATAAAAAGTGAGTTGCAAAAACATTTATGTTGCTACTTACACTGTTGTGCTTTTCCATAAAGTTATCTTAGCAACGTTACTGGATTGGTTTGCTAGTTCTTTCTCCACTGAGCCAAGATAGCCCTACATGGTATAACTCACAGCGTCATTGAAGTACACAAGCCCCTTCACCAAGACAAGGTAACAATCCAGAAGAATAGAGAAAAGAATAGATTTAAGAGATTAAATGTGGAAGAAAATAACTTTGGACCGAAGTTTGCAATGCTTATTCAAGAAACAACAACAATGATTATCCCCAAAAGAAAGAAAATTTAGAAGACAAACTGGCTTACTGATGAGGCTTTGAAAGTAGCCCCGGAAAGAAGGAAAGAGAAAGGTAATGGACACAGGAAAAAAATTGTCCAAATGAATATAGAATTTCAAAGGATAGCAAGAAGAGACAAGGAGTCATTTTAAAATGAGCGATATAAAGAGACGAAGATAACAGAATGGGAAAATCAAGATATAGCTTCAAGAAAATTGGGCATCTCAAAGGAACCTTTTATGCCAAATTGTGCATGATAAAAGACAAAAACAGAAGGGACCTAACAGAAACAGATCAGATAAAGAAGTGATAAATAATAAATCTAGCCTCAAATTTATTCAACTCAGCTGACTGTTGATGCTGAAAACTGCCTTCTTGTGATATCATCACCTAACCTATCAACTCCTCAAAATATTTTCCTACAATTTATATTTCTTTTTACCAAAACTGGGAATATTTTCTCCTGCTGGTCACCTGTCCACGTGTAAGGTCACAGACACTACCTGGGTCATCAAGGATATGTTTTTTGCACTTCAAAATAAATGTAATGAACAAAACGTTCCATGCAGTCTTCCTATTCAGCTGAGCAGAAGCACTGAAGGTATTATTCCAACCCTTGGTTTGTACAATCAACGAGGCCATTAGTTTGAGGGTGGTATCCAGAAGAATAAACCAAACAAATCTGTAGTCTCTTCATAAGGCTTTTCTAGAATTTTAATATAAATTGTTCCTCTCTGTCTGAGATGATTTCAGGCCATGGAGAAGAAAGATCTCCTTGATTAATAGATCCAGGTCAGATGCAGCTGGTAACTTGGTAACAGTGGAAACAGTGGCATGAAATGTACTTGTGGGAGAACCTACGGACAACAACGGGCGCAACTGAAAGTATTCCATCTGAAAAGTCTGTGACAAAATCCATAACTATATTGATCCGTTGATGAGATGGTAATTTAGAACAGACCAAAGGCAATAGCTTTGGAAGTTTCAGCGCATGCACAAGTGTCACAGGCTGCCACAAAGCCTTCTAAATCAGATGAACTATGGGGCCACCAAAAGATAATTGAGACCAACTAAGATGTATTCCTGATTCCTGGGTGACCAGCAATGAGAGAAGAAGGTGCCCAATGCAGGACCTCGCTATTATGTTCCTCCTGAACATAATATAAAGTGTCAGAAACTTGAAGACCAGGGACAACGGACTCCTGGGCCTCTGATATAATTTGAAGCAGAGGCATGGAAATGAAGGCCTTTGACCCTTGATGATATGTGAAAATGAAGCAAAAATAGGAAAATAATAAAGAGCACCTAGCTTGTCTGGAATTCAGTCTTACTGTGAATTCCAAATACATGAGGTTTTTGTGATCAGTAAGTATAGGATGTTTAGATTCCTCAAGCAAGTGTCACCATTCTCTGATTGCAATTTTGATAGCCAGGATCTACCTGTTTCCTATATCATAGTTTATCTCTCAGACATGAATGCACAGGGGTGTAGATGTCCATTGGAGGAGTTATGTTGAGACAGGATTGCTACAGCTCCTGTCTCCGAGGATCCAACTATCACTATGAATGGTAAGCTAGGATGTGGGTGGATAAGCAGAGGGGCTGTGATGAAAGCCTCTTTTAATTGCTGAAAAGTTTGTAAAGCTGTTGTACTCCAAGACTTTGAATTAACTCCTTTTAAGTCAGTACGATAATACAAGAAATAACAGTGGAAAAGTTTTTTTATGAATTTCTTTTAGAAGTTGGCAAAACCAGTAAATCTTTGGGTGCTCTTCAGTTCTTTAGGCCCATGCATAATTTAAAACAGCGGAGACCTTATTGGGATCTAAAGAAAGTTCCTGAGGGGTGATGATCAAAGAAACACTTTTCCAGCTTCACATGCAAGTGATTTTCCCTTAAACTTTGGAGCACCTGTTTTACATATAAATGATAAGTCTGCAAAATAGGAATATTGTTTAGGATGCTGTTGAAGTAAAAGACTACGTGGATATTTAACATAAAGCTGGTATAGAGCTGGGATGTCACATAAGCTAAATGGCATGATGAGGAACTCATAAGTCTATGGGTCCCATTCAATTGGCCAAACCGCTATTACTTGAACTTGTAATGTAGCTCATACATGTTACAGATATTCAGTTGGCTACATTTAGCTACTTGCATTCCAGTTGCGAGTTACTTGCCCAAAATCACTGCAGGCAAGCCAAAGACATAACTCAGCCTTATCTCCTCCATTCAAGCCCGCAAAAGTTAACAGTGCAAAAGATGCAAAATCAAATATTCAATTACAAAAGTTCAAGTATCTTGCAAATAAAATCTGACCCGCAACTCCAAAATGTATAAAAAAATATTACGAGTACTAGATAGGACTCGCAAGGGGGTTTAACACTATTTGTGACAACTGCAGCAGCTGTTAAACACATTCTACTATACTTTAAGATACTGGGAAAGCATGGAAAGGCATTATAATTAATTGCACAACAAACTTATTTTTAACTTTTATTTTCGTGTTATATTGATCCTGGCAATCAAGGGATTAATAGGTTTCAAGGAACTAGAACAGATGCTTTAATGTTTTTTATTGATTTCTACATTGCTGGATTGCAAGTCCAATCACAAATTTTATTTCTAAGCAATAATTAATTCTAGTATAAATTCCATGTTTTACTGATGTCATGATGACGGTCTCATTTACTATTCACTGTATCTAAGAAGTATTGCGAGTGTTTAAGAAGTAAATTGCGGGCTTGCTTAAACATTGACAGATCATATGATCATGCCCCCTGAAATCCTACATACAAGTGCATGGTTTCTGTGTGCAGGCTGTGAGAAGGCAGTTAGAAATAATTGAATGAGTTTAAATGTTTAGTATCACAGATCTGGATTAAGTTGCATGCTCCATAAAGATCTAATTTAGTGAAGACTGCCTTCTGTGCCATCTTTTTTTGCTGCAAAACAGCACCAGCAGGAGAAGTAGACTTTTGGATAAATCTTTATTCCAAGTTATTCTTAATGTATTTGGACATGGCCAGAGTTTCAGGCTCTGAGAGATGATAGATTAATCCCCTAGCAGACATAGTCCAAGGTGTGAGCTCAATATGATATACATAATACCTGTGGGGAGGTAGAGTCTTTGCTTTATATTTAGAGAAGACATGACAGCAATGTGCGTACTACAGAGTATAATACATATAAGAGATTTTTTTTTTTTTTTAATCTTAGAAGAAATCCCTGATACAGGAGCTCACACTGGCGGCAACTCTGGAGTTATAGAATTGCTGCAGTGGATTGTTTATCCAAGCCCCAGAAAGGGTTTAAAGGACTTAGATCGTTCTGGGTGATGAGGCAAGTATGTGCTCTGGTATTTATCAATCCAGGAAAGTATCTGTTATTCAGTCCATGAGATAGTTGGATCATTTGTCTGCAGCCAAGCTAAAACAAGAATTACTTCAGTGGAGGTGGTCATTAGAAGATCCAGAGTAATCTCTACAATATGAAGCAGACCCACAGTTTGATACTTAAATACAGTTTCTTGGGTCAATTGGCCTGAGCCAAGGAGCATGACATCCAAGGAGTGTACCAGAAGGCATTGATTCTTTGCTCTAGTAGGTATCTGATGCTAGATGGCTATACAGCAGCAGAAACTAGAAACATGCAGCCTTATTAAATTGTGATTCAGTAAATTTAAAAGGGCTCTAATTAAGCACACAGCATATTTTATTTACAGAAGTTTTTAGTTAGTGAAGACCTTGCTTTTGGATAGAAGTTCACTAACTAAAAGTAAAAAAAATATGCTGTGTGCTTAATTAGAGCCCTTTTAAATTTACTGAATCACAATTTAATAAGGCTGCTGGTTCCTAAGAAGCAGACTGGGGGCTGAAGGCAGGAATCAGCACATAGGTAGATGTGATAACTCAAATAAAGCAGAACTGAAGGTACAGACAGACCCCCTGCCAGACAGGAACAGAAGCAGTAGTGCAGGACATCTCACTATATGCAGAATGACTGAGTCCTATCACCTGTCAGTGACCAGGGGACAGAGTTATGACCCATAGGAGCAACCCATCTTTTCATAGATATCCCTCGTGGCTTACTCAGGCTGCGAGTCACTAAAGGCCATGGATTGACTGAAACAACCAGCCTTGCTTGGAATACCCCGAGGCGTACCAGAATAGGTACTCCTGATAATGAAAGAGAAAATTGTTAATAATTAATTACTATATTTATTTATTTCACTTTCTAAAAACATTTTGAGCATCGTCAAATTGATTTTCCAACAGCATTTTGCAAACATGGGACTACAGTGCTGAGTGTGATTTAGTATGAATTGCTTTAGACATTTGACCTAATTGTAAGGCACTGTTTTGTTCCTTGTTAAGAAAAAATAATCAAATAAACTGTACCTGTCACATTTGTTACAATTTTTCTGAAATAGTCATGACATGTAAAATATGTTGTTTTCTACAATTATCTATTGTTGATATTCTTTCCATGATCAAAGTGCATATTAAGCATTAAACATTTTCTACTTTTAATTTACTCTCGTTTAGCACAAAACCACTCTGTTATTCATTTTGCTGTATATCTATTTTCACAAAGTGTTTCTATCCTACAGGAAACACTCAACTCTAGATGAGTTATACTGATTTATTTACTTTTATCATATCAACTGTATTATATTGATTAAACAGCTAATTCTGAAACAAATCAATTTGCATTTAATTGACATAATTTTGAAATGCATTGTGGCTTATATTTTATAAGGTGGTGAACTTTAACTTTTTTGAATATATATTTAGCAGGTATCTCCTTTGCTGTCATTCCCCTACTGATAATGTGAACTTCACAGGTCATTAATTGCTGTATATTTGGGGGAGTGGATCTTTATTTGCTTCTCTCTGGTGATCTGGAACTGCACCTGTTATTTCTAGGTAGTTAAACACATTACTAATGGCCTTGAAGTCTGCTGTTACTATAAAGTTCTTTCAGTACTTTTGTTTCTTTAGCACTGATTTGATGTCCACTTTCTGTCCTGATATATATATGTATGTCTATATGCCTGATATTATATTACACCCATTGAGCACACACCTGGAAGCACGCTAATTGTAGGTTTGTAGACCATGGCATAGTAATTCATTTTCAGGATGTGTGTTCTAAAGTGCAAACCTTTTGGTTTAATTGTATGGATATGGACGATGAAGCCACAATGGCCCTTACTGTGAAGAGCCGTTTTCTCTCTTTAGCTAGACACTATGGGGGCTACTATTTTATTATTGAGGTTGTATTATATGGACATATTAGAATTTGTCAAGTCATGTCAAATGTACTAAGTTGGGGTGTTTGGAGATCAAATATAAAACCTCTCCATTTTGACATCTCAAAGGATTCTCCCAGAGCTTTCACCTTGATAGATCTGGCTCATTATGTTTTTAGTGTCCAGCTAAAGAGAGAAAACGGCTCTTCACAGTAAGGGCAATCACTCTGTGGAACTTAACACCAAAGGAGCTTGTAACAGCAGATTCAGTAGATAACTATAAAATGAGGTTGTATATATTTTTAAATAGAAAGGGAAAACATTACCCTTGTAAAGAATCTAACAATTTCCCACTATCTTAAAGGACCACAGGGACTCAAAAACAGTTTTAGTTCTTTAGTGAAATTCTTATATTTACAATATATTGATTTTGTCACTGGGGATTACGTCTTCCATTGACTTCTATTATCAAGCGCGCTGTTTGCAGAGGACATCTTCAATGGAAGTGAATGCAAAGCTTATTTGAATTCACACTTCCTGTCATTCCTCCAATTTTCTAACACTTTTAGAAACAAAAGACAAAATGTCTGTCCTCATTAAAGTAATATTGAATATAATAGATACATGTTAAAGGCTGTATTTATTTATTTTAAACCATGTAAACATGCTTGCATACTATAAAGTCAAGTTCTTCTAAAGATTATACTATGAATATGACATGTGAGCGGTCCCATAAGGGACATATGGAAAAGGGTGAAGAGCTGGTCAAAATATGTTTTCTTGGGAAATTCAAAAGGCTGTCATCCACACTCATCATTACCTAGATAAGGACAAAAGATTCTAATTAGGATGATTGATTTGAAGATAATAGCAAATTGCCTAATACAATGTAAACTATAATTATCAGCTCATTTGCATAGTTAAAGTTTTTACATATAATTGACTTAAAAGTATTCACTTAGGGGAACTGAATTTTAGTTAATGACACGCTATTTTGTCATGGTGAAGGGGCTTGTGTACCTCAATGAAGCTGTCAGCTATACCCTGTAGGGTCACCCAGGATGGACAGGTCATAGCAGAGAGGTCAGACAAATCGTGGTCCACTGGGGAAGGAACTGGCAAAGCACTCGAGAATTTTTGTCATGAAAAGCTTATGGATGAGCCACACATTGACTGTCAAAAATGATGGGAATACATTTTCCCCACCTCTCCCTCCCCTGTGTGTTCTTCCCCACTCCTCTGTGTCTCCCCCCCCGTGTCTCCTCCCCCCTCTCTCCCCTGTATCTCCTTTTCCCTGCTCCCTCACCTGTGCCTCTTTTCCCCCTCTCCCTCCCCTGTGTCTCCTTTCCCCCCTCTCATTCACCTGTACCTCCTTTCCCCTTATCTCTTTCCCCCCTCTCCCTCCCCTTTGTCTCCTTTCCCCCCCTCTCCTTCTCCTGTACCTCCTTTCCCCCTCTCCCTTTCCCCCCTCTCTCTTCCCTGTGTCTCTTTTTCCCCAACTCCCTCCCCTGTGTCTCCTTTCCCCCCTCTCATTCACCTGTACCTTCCTTCCCCTTATCTCTTTCCCCCCTCTCCCTCCCCTTTGTCTCCTTTCCCCCCTCTCATTCTCCTGTACCTCCTTTCCCCCTCTCCCTTTCCCCCCTCTCTCTTCCCTGTGTCTCTTTTTCCCCAACTCCCTTCCCTGTGTCTCCTTTCCCCCTCTCTCTCTCTCCTGTTTCTCCTTTTCCCCTGTGTCTCCTTCCCCCCTCTCCCTTCCCTGTATGTCATTTCCCCCATCTCCCTCCCCTCTGTCTCCTTTCCCCCTCTTTCCCTTTCCTGTTCCTCCTTTCCCCCTGTCCCATTCCCCCATGTCTCCTTTCCCACTCTCACTTTCCCCCCTTGTGTCTGGTTTCCAACCTCTCCTGTGTCTCCTCCTCCCCCTCTCCCTGCCTTGTGTCTCTGTTTCAACTCCTCTCCCTCCCTTGTCTCCTTTCCCCCCTGTGTCTCCTTTCCCCCCTCCCCTTCATCCGTTGTTTCCTTCCCCCTTTTCCTCCCTCGGCTCCTTCCCCCTCCCTTCCCACCCCCTGTGTCTGGTACCTGGATGGAATCCTGCCAGTAGTGCCGCACTCGCCTCCTCTGCTGTTCCCGTCCTCCTGCCGGAACTATTTTCTGGATCAAGACGCGCATTGCTCGGCAGGGTCACATCCAGGTACGTGGTTGGGATAGGGTGTTGCAAGCCCCCACTGACAAGAACCAGGTACTGGGGTGATGCGAGGTCTGGGGGCCTTGCGATGAGTGCCTCTGGCGTTCATCACGAGTCCTCCACTGGCAGGAACCAGGTACAAAGTCCACCGGCCCTCGTGGCCGCAAACGGCTCCCCTCGCTTTGCAAGGCTCGCAAAACGTGACAAATCCGCAAACGTGACCAATGTCCTTCAACTGGCAACTGTATATGTGATTTCTTTTAAGGAAACACTGATATGTGCTATATAATATTGCATTGCCAATTGTTTTCCATTTACAATATTTAAATTCTAATTTATGCTGTGTATTTAACAAAAACTAAATGTATGTACTTGATGGCACATAATAAAACAAATACTTTATTGTCATTGTTGTTTATGAAGAAACCAAAACTTGCGCACATAAAAAGATTAAGTAATTATAGACTGATAATGACATGCACGGACAAAGAAAAGTACGTACAAATTGAATATGCTAGGTATGGTTTCAGTAAATTTGGCATTTATACACAATACAGAGCAATTGCATAATTTCCTTCCTCTTTTGAAACCCCATTGTTTTTCCAACAGGATATTTTTTGTCATTTGTTTTGTATATATGATGCAAAAATTTAAAAGTGGGAAATGTTGTGGGTCGGAATCAAAGAGCATATTGTTTGTGCATGCCAGACAATGTCTGGGTGAAATTGCATCCAGTGAAGCACATAAGATAAATAATGGTTCCGCATGCAGAAAAAAACACAACCTTTACTTTGTTATTTTTTTTGTATAAAATTGTCTTTTAATTACATATTTTCAGTTCCATCCTGACGACAGTCTCTGTTCATGCTATAAAGGATTATTTATACTGTCTTCACAAGACATCCTTGTTCTGATTGATAATGAAGCCATTAAGGACCTTTACTAATGAAAAGGCCTTTAAGGCTTCTTGTTACACGCAAGTAAAGAATAAACTTAAATAAAAGCAATTGCTGTTTCTTCCACTGGTGACCAATGCTAGTACCTGTCTGATGACATCATAGTTGCCTGCAGCAGGAAATTAGTTGTTTCCCGTTGATGTCTTTCCAACAAAAGAACAAAGAAGAAACCTGTGGTGACATTAAGTTGAAAGATATTATCACGTTCACAGTTATCTGACCAGCCTTACTCTATCTAAGCAATACTGTGTTTCTCCCACAAATACCCCTCACCATACTGATCATATTAGTGCATGTTTCCAGTGTATCTGGTAGTAGCAAAATATTAAGATACTAGCTACTCGCTACTCAAAAATGACGGGGCAATAACATTTTAAGCCATGGGACTGCTGTTTGACACACAATGTAAACCGTTTTGTACTCTGAGAACCTTCAGCGCTCATTGCAGTCCTCTCCTGTTGTGTACTTTTGGTCCTCTGAGCACCTTCATCAGTCATGATAAAGATATATATATTTTTTATGTATATGTAGTTAAGTTATAATGAATTATTTATTGAATAAATTAATATACTTTAAATATTTAAAATTAATATATGCAGCCAGCAATAGGCTGAAGAGCTAACAATCTGTTTGTATTTTCCGACAGCATAGAATATACAGTTTGAGTGTTGGTGCCCTGATGATAAAGTGTAATGAATGTTCCAAGTGTGCATTATAAATAGGCTGCGTGCGCAAGGTAAAGCCGTTGGTTTATTGTGCAAAGCGGCATTGTATATTCGTAATGCTATTAATGTGTTACGCGGCTCGTGAGTATTTTCCGGCTTTTGTAATAGTGTATTTTCTAGTTCGTAGTTAGATGTGTAAAGTGCTACGTCTTTGGCAGTGTTTTGCGCTGTCCAGGGTTGTGTAGCCTCGTTTTAATTTTTTTCGGGGGCCATTTTTTTTTCTCGCTTAGGCAATTTTCGAGTGGCGAAAGTCGTCTAAACCAGCTTAAATTTGTGTTCCACCTCTACCCCAGACTTCCTGGCTGTTGCCCCGTGCTGTCTGTGATGTTTTTGTATTTTTTTTGTGTGTATTTAGTGTGGTTTTTTTTTCGCAGTTCGTCCGTTAATCTCGTATTATTTTTTGTCTCATAATTTTTTTCTAACTCCCATGTCTCGTATTTTTTTTCTAAGTCCCGAGTCCCGTAATTTTTTATCTGTTACGTCCACTATTAGGGGACGTGTATATGGCATTGATTTTTGGAACATAAAGATGGAAAAAGATGCTTGGTCGGAACCTCCTACTTCAAATTTGGGGCACTGCGCATGCAATCTAAAGTGCCACCAGATATGAATGTAGGCCTCACACACACGCCTGTAGGCAGGCAACTGATATTCAATCGATTACAGTAAAAAAAGGGTTCTTTTATTTCACTGTACACTAGGTTGCACCAGATATGACATTTCACTGGCAAAAGTTGGCAGAGTAGATGCAATAGGATTCACACACACACAACTGTAGGCAGGCAATTGCTATTCAATCTATTACAGTCAAAAAAGTGTTGTTTTATTTCACTGAGCACAATATAAGCTGTGAGCCTGACACAATTAGATTACAGGAAAAAAATGGTTGTTTTCAATGTATGTTACACCACCAGGTAATGAGTAGTGAAAATAAGCACAATATAAGCTGTTAGGTGTTAGCCTGTCACACACACACGCTGGCAGGCAGGCATATGCAATTAGATTACACCGAAAAAAATTATAAAAGAATAGTCCGCGGCGAACTGTCCGCGACATCTCTATTTGTGACGCATCTCGTGAGCATTTTCCGGCTTTCTTAATAGTGTATTTTGTAGGTTGTAGTGTAATGTGTAAAGTGCTACGCATTTTGCAGTGTTTTGCGCGGTCCAGGGTCGTGTAGCCTCATTTTCATTTTTTTCTGCAGCCATTTTTTTTCTCGCTTAGGCGATTTTCGGGTGGCTAAAATCGTCTAAATCAAGTTAAATTTGCGTTACTGCTCACTCACAGATGTCCTGGCTGTTGTCCCATGCTGTCTGTGATTTTTTTGTAATTTTTTTAGGTGTGTTTTTCGGGTTTTTGGTTATGGCTAATCTTGTAATTTTTCGCGTCTCATATTTTTTTTGTCTCATATTTTTTTTTGCAGCGGCGCTCATTGCTAATCGTACGCACCACGCAATCAGCGTGACGACGTCTCGTAGTTAGACAATTAAAATATGTGATAAATAGATCCTGATACTTGTAGTATAGTAATCTCTTGGGGCCTCATTCTATTACCGGCCGTAGGAGATGCGGGGCCGCAAGGACCGGCCGCAAGCTATTCTGCTATTCTATTCCCCTCCGGCCGGGGATTCCGGCAGGCTTGCGGCCGGCGCCTTGCTATCCCTTGCGGCCGCACGCGCCGCAGGAAAGCCTTTAATCTAAAACGGCTGCAAGAGTTTCGGCCGCAAGAAAAGCCCGGTTGCTATTCTATTGCTCCGGGAACCAGCTCTGCAAGGCTAAAAGCGAGCCGCAGCTTACTTGCAGGAAAAAGGTCCCGCTAGCACCAATTAAGCACATTATAAAGCCAAAATAAAGCCATCCTGCACTCTGAGGAGACTAAAAAGTGATTGTAGGTGTTAGCAAAAATAGCACAACATTCCCCTACTCTCAAATCCGTAAAAAACATATTTTTTAATTTATGTCAAAAATCCATGTAAAAAGTCCAGAGTGCTTGGAGCACCTCAGACCCGGCCACGCTGCGGTCGGAAAATAAACAGTTAATGTAAACTCGGATTTGGGCTGATGTGCAAGCTTGAGAGTGGGTTACTATTAATCCTCATGTCCCCCAATAGGATCCCTAGCATTTACAGAGCTTTACAGTGCTGTCTTGAATTTATTTTTGACTTTAAAGATTTCTGAGCTTACGGCCGATTGCAAGATATACGGCCGGTAAGAGGAGATCCTTGCGGGGCCGTTTAATAGAATTGCGGGGTAACGGAACCCCCGCAAGGAATCGCAGCCTTGCAGCCATTTTACGGGCGATAATAGAATGAGGCCCTTAGGCAGTACAGAGTAATGTACGGTAATTATAATGTATTATGGGCCCCGTTTTTAATAAGTGGATATAACATTGAAATACAAGGTTTTATCCATCCTTTACTTTAATTAACAAATTAATAAGAAATGCTAAAATATTTACAATCTGCCAAATGTATTTAGATGTTTTGCTCTATAGTAAAGCACAGGAGATCAATCTATATCAGGGATAGGCAAGTTTGGAACTGGAGAGCCACACAGGCCTAGATTTGAGGATATCCCTGCTGCATACAGGCGAGACTGTCGCTTCTTCAGTCATTCTGATTGACTCACCTGAGCACAGAAAGGAAATCCTAAAATTCAGGCCTCTGTGTGGCTCCCCATGACTGAACTTGCAAACCCCTGAAGTATATGAATGGGTACCTTTTAAAAAACTAAAGAAAAGTACCAAATACAATTAATTGTGGCAGCTGAGCATGGTGCCTCAAATCTAATCATCAGGATGATTTAAAGGGGTAGATTTTCTATGGCAACTTTACTCTATATGAAGAAGACATTTTAGCACACCGCAAAAAAAAAAAACAGAGCATCAAATGAAATGCTTAGTGAATCTAGAGTGGGTTAGAGCAGTGGTGGAACTACTGCGGGGGCAGTAGGTGCAAAGCACAGTGGCCCATATCCATGAAGAATATGCACCGAAATTATTTGTCACTGGGCCTTCCATTCATTAGAAGCATCAAGATGAGCTTGTCATCCTCACAGTATGTCATTACCTGTAACTTGTGATCCTAGTGCATATTAATAAATAATTAGTCTAATGGAGATTAATTTGTCGGTGCTATCTAATTTGCATTAATAATAAACCCTGGGAACAAGCCTGTTTCCAAGATAAGAGGGGTCTGTAATTTGTTACTAATTTTTAACATGAGGCTGGATAAAATAAGATTGTTTCCATAGTTTATTCCAACAGATTTTGACTTAACACAACATACATGGATCAATTGTTCATAAAATATATACACATATCTACGATCAAGCCCTTAGTGAGTATGTTGAATAAGTGTTGTGGTATTTTCATTAATAGTTTAATTTTAACTCATATCATTATTTTACAAACTAAGTAGAAAGAGATAACAGAAACAAAGAACAAAATCATAGATAAATAAATGGCATATAAAGAGTCTCACCGAACGTTTTAGTAAAAAAAATAACACCAATTTAATAAGCGTTCCATGTTTTGTATTCCAATTGTTTGTATTGATGTTATTAAAATAAAGGGATAATACTACTTACTTTTGATCTAAGCTTTCTAATTTAAACTCTGGGTGCCCCATGTTGCTGTTAACAGTCTACTTTTTGTAGTAAGACCTCCATCTTGCTACAGCTGCAAATGCAGACTTATCTGTAACATTGGCAAACGTGTTCACACCCATGGATTTTTGACCGGTGACATCAAACAGGTAAATGAAATATAGAGGATAAAGCTAGCCTGACCCGTGTGGCAGAGGACTTTCTATAAAGGGAGGACTGTTAATAGCAAAATTGCTGCTTCCGTATTTGAACATAGCCTAAATTGTGAGCATTCGTCCTGTATTTTAAGAATATATTAAGACAAGAATATTGGAATACTGTTTAAATTATTTTCTTTTAACTTCAGTCGTACAATGAACACATTTTTTCATCAATATACATCAACGTAGGTGACTATATCTATTGTTAATCGTGGTTAATCCCACAATTAATTGGTGTTTGGTAACACTTTGGCTGAGGGTTTCTTTTTGCTGCCTATTTTTTGCACAGGTTTTCATGGCAAATGTTGGGCGCTTCATGCTACTAGTTGAAAACACAGAAAGAGCTGCAGTCAACATTGGCAGCAGATCCTTGTTTCCACATAGCTGGAAGAGTTAGATCTCCCTGACCTCAAGAAGTATATTTCAGCAAATCTTTGTTTTATTATTTGTTTATGCTTATCTGCTGCTAGTAATCAGATCTGTTATCAAAAACCCTGTACAAAAAAACACAGATCTTGAGCATTTCACCAGCACAAAGCTGGTTGGAGTGAGAAGTGCTGTACAGCCCTCCCAATGCTCTGTCAGAGTCTCTGTCCACTTAAGGTGGATTACTACAGTTACGCTTACAACAATGATATACAAGCAGAAAGAGTGTTATAGAAGATCAGAACGGGGGACCTGGGGGTGGGGTGAAGGGTCCCCCATTCTGATCTCCTTCCCCCTAACCCCCAGGTCCCCCATTCTGATCTCTTATAACACTATTTCTGCTTGTATATAATTGTTGTAAGTGTAACTGTAGTAATCCACAAACAATAACTGGTAGAATAATTGTGCATTCATTAGCTGTTGGGAGTATATAATGTGGTGGTTATATTGTGCACACAAATTGTATGTAGATAGAAAATTTGTTCTTTAAAAATTAACTTTTATTTCTTTAAATAATATAAACTGACGATAATAAAAACAAAGTGACAATACGCAACACTCAGGTATGTTCATGGGAATTCGCCAAGAAAATAGATAACGATCCATTACTTCTAATCATATATTCATGAAATAGGTTTCATGTGGCTGCAATTATCAAATTAAATAAGTTAATTCTAAAGCTTAACATGTTCTTTGAAATATTATAAGAGCATAGATCACTGTGGCTAACAGTATTTGATAAACTCTGATCAGTGTCATTTTTTAATTGGCTAAGCCTACATCAAGTGTAGGATATATGTGTAGGACATGCCTAATACATGTATAAATATATGTATTTATAAATCATCTTTCAAGGTATGTATTGTATATGTACAGTATCTCACAAAAGTGAGTACACCCATCACATTTTTTGTAAATATTAGAATAATAGCGACTTGCCTGTCAAAAATGACAGGGCAATAAAATTGTAAGACAGGGAATGCTGTTTGCCACAGACAGTAAGTGTTTTGGTGGTCTGAGATCCCTCGGAGCTCATTGTGAGCTTCTTGGTTGGTGTATTTTTTGTTAGCAGAGGTGCTTTTGCTGCCATTGTAAGGTCCGCGTTGATCTCCTTTTTGCCCTTATTGCAAGCCTGTCCCCTGGTGTAGTTTGTGCCCTATGAGCACTGTTGGCGCTCCTTATGAGGCGCGCGGTGAAGGGCTTTGGCGTTTATTGCGATAGTGTGTGCTTTTTTTTGTGTTCATGTAGGTTTTCATGATAATTAATTAATTAATTAAATCATAAATTAATATACTTTACCTATTTGTAATTAATATATGCAGCAAGCATCGTGCTGAAGAGCTAACAATCTGTTTTGATGTTCCTGCAGCATACAATGTAGATTTGCAGTGTTGTTGAGCTGAGGTGTAAGTGTCAGCAATGTGTGCAGTGTGTAGTGTAAATAGGCTGAGTGCGCGAGGGGAAACGGTTTGTGTAGCTGTGTACTTCCGCATTGTGTAAGTTAGTGTTGTAAAATGGCGGCGAATGTGTATGTGGTACGCAGGTGTGGATGATTTAGCGTCCTTGCTAATAGTGTATCTTGTACCTCATACGGCTTTTTGTAAAAGTCGTATGTGCTTGGTGGTGTTTTGTGGCTTTAGGCATCGTGTAGCCTCGTTTTTTTCGGCTGCCATTTTTTCTCTCGCTTAGGGCATTTTCGAGTGTCTAAACTCTGTAAATAGGACTTAAATTGAGGTGTAACCTCACTTCCAGACGTCCTGGGTGCCCCCCCTTCCTTCCTGTGGGTAAGCTTTTTATTTTATTTTTGTGTGTATTTAGTCTTTTTTTTATGTTTTTTTTTTAAGTCCGTATTTAGTAATTGCGGGTTAGAGTTTTTTTTTTAAAAGTCCCGCCTCTGTGGCTGTTTGTAGCCTCTTGTAAAGCGCCGTAGAGCCTCCACCTCGGCAAATGAACCTTCGGCTCGTT
Organism: Discoglossus pictus; assembly: GCA_027410445.1. Taxonomy (NCBI): domain Eukaryota; kingdom Metazoa; phylum Chordata; class Amphibia; order Anura; family Alytidae; genus Discoglossus; species Discoglossus pictus. The sequence continues at coordinate 147,837,068 of CM050165.1, forward strand.
GCAGTGACGTGGGAGCCTCCACCTCCGCAAATGCTGCCCCTCGCTTTGCGAGGGGACGCATTTGCGGCCCGAACTGCGTCCCTCATTTTGCGAGGGACACAGTTCTTGCGAGCACGATTTGCGACCTCACAAAGCGTGACGACGTTTCGTAGTTTGACAACTATTATATGTGATATATTTCCATGTGACAACACTGAAGAAATGACAAGCTGCTACAGTGTAAAGTAGTAAGTGTACAGTCTGTATAACAGTGCAAAACTGTGGGAGACAGAAAAGAACACCTTTGAACCTGACCAATTAATGACTCGAAAAATTTAAGTCTGATTCTATAGATGAAATAAGGACCAGTAAGATGTCATATAAATGAAATATAACTGTGTTCTCCTAATTCTGTCTGTCTTCTTTTGAACTTTGGACATGTGTCCTGCAGAACTTACAGTGACCGCATCCAAATGTGCCGTTAGGTAAAGAGCTCTTTGTTTTCTTTGTTTTTGTGTAATGACTCCTTATAAGGTGGTCTTTAATATTTTTGTAACGTCGCCACCCTGATTTAATTTAATTACCAATGAATGATTTGACCACAGGATCTGTCTGTAAAATATCGATGTGCCTGTTCATTATTTCCATGATACCTCTCCAATCCTCATTGTATGTGCCAATGAAACGTATCATTCCCTTAGCCAACACAATAAGCCTGTCATCTATGTACCTAAGCCATAATAGTACATTTTCAGTAAATCTTGAATTGTCTTCATTGAAGATGACTACTCTCTCCCACCAACCCAAGTATAGATTCACATAGGTAGGGGCAACTGCTGACCCCATTGCTGTTCCTCTCTTTTGCACATAGAATCGGTCATTGAAGATGAAATAATTATGGATGAATTTGAGAAGCCGCATATAAAAGTTGTTCTTCGCTTCATTGATCCTTAATTCCATTGTAAGGAAGTAATTAATGGCATTACACCCAATTTCATGGTCTATTGAGGTGTAAAGGCTTTCCACCTCACAAGTTATTAGAAAGGTCTCTGTGGTGAGTGTAATTCCATCAAGTTCTCTCACAAACGACGGGAGGCCTTTCACAAATGGTCTTAATTTTGTGTCTAGAAATTGGCTGGCTTTTTCTCCCAGTCTTCCATTGCCAGATATAATTGGGCAGCCTGGAGGTGTTGACTTGTTCTTGTGTACCTTAGGTAACATGTATAGGGTCGCTGTTCGTGGATTTTTCACTGAGAGAAAGGTAATTTCCTTCTGAGTGATGAGTTCATCATTTTTACCATGATCTAATAGTCTTCCATATATTTACACATAGTTATCTGTGAGATTATTGAATAAACGTTTGTAGCATGCCTTATAACTTAATTGTCAGTAGGCCAGATGACCACGTTGCCGCCTTTATCTGATAGCTTTATGTCATCCCATTCGCTGATTTCTTTGAGGGATCTATGTTCTTCAGAGGTAACGTTACGCTTCTTTACAGTCTTACGTTTTTCCAAATCCTGAATGACCTTCTTTACAAATATCTCCACAGCTGGGCAACTTCATAATGCAGTAAAGTAGGACTTCTATTTCAAATGACAGAAGGTGTCCTCCATGCTGTTGTCCTCACAATCAGTAGTAAGATTAAGATGTGCGGGAATGTAAGTATCAGTAATACGGGTTTTGTCAGCGAAGAATTTCTTAATGAGAAATTTGCGTGCAAATAGGTGTATGTCTTTATAAATATCAAAGAAACCAAAGTTCATGCAGGCGGAAAAAGATAGCCCTTTCTGGAGTAATGAAATTTGATCATTAGAGCATTGTCTGGTGGAAAGATTCATGATCTGCATGGTGTCTGAATATATCGATTTTGTCCTTCTGAAACCCTGTGTCCTGGGTTGTGATGTGGCCTGCATGAGTGCTACCGACACTGGGGATCTACAGTTCATTGAGGGAACCATGAATGCCAACATGTACTGTGACATACTGAAGCATGATCCCCACCCTTCAGAGACTGCGCTGCAGGGCAGTATTCCAACATGATAACGACCCCAAACACACCTCCAAGACAACTACTGCCTTGCTAAAGAAGGTAAAGTTAATGGACTGGCCAAGCATGTCTCCAGACCTAAACCCTATTGAGCATCTGTGGGGCATCCTCAAATAGAAGGTGGGGGAGTGCAAGGTTTCTAACATCCACCAGCTCCATGATGTCATCATGTAGGAGTGGAAGAGGACTCCAGTGGCAACCTGTGAAGCTCTAGTGAACTCCATCCCCATGAGGGTTAAGGCAGTGCTGGAAAATAATGGTGGCCACACAAAATATTTACACTTTGGAGCCAATTTGGACATTTACACTTAGGAGTGTACTCACTTTTGTTGCCAACAGTTTATACATTAATGGCTTGGTGATATTTTGAGGGGACTGCAAATTTACACTGTTATACAGGCTGTACACTTACTACTTTACATTGTAGCAGAGTGTAATTTCTTCAGTGTTGTCACATGAAAAGATATAATAATATATTTACAAAAATGTGAGGGGTGTACTTACTTTTGTGAGATTTGTTTTTAGTATCACATATATAGTTGTGAGCATGCGGGCCGTTGCTCACGCTTGTGGGCTCGCGCAGCGAGCCGCGGCCCTCGTGTATCGACTGCGACCTTCGCAAACTTTACGTTGCAACGCAAACAACATACGACACACGTTAACACACATTTCGACCTCGCAACACTCGGACGCAACTCGCGAACATTACAAAATTCAAAACACAATACATACACACAGCACATACATAAAAAGCTTACCTACAGCAAGAGGGAGCATCCAGGACCTCAGAAAACCAACTTACACCTTGATTTCACTCAAAATAAAAGAGTTTACACACTAAAAAATTTGATAAGCGACAGAAAAAATGGCCGCAGAACAAAACGAAAATGAGGCTACACACGCAAACACCATACGAGACACGGTAGCACACATTACAACCTCGCAAAAATCGGACGCAACACGCGAACATAAAAACATTTAAAACACAATAAATACACACAACACACACCTAAAAAGCTTACCTACAGGAAGAGGAACCATCCAGGACCTCAAAAAAGCAAGTTACACCTTCATTTAAATAAAAATAAAAGAGTTTAGACACTAATAAAATCGCTAAGCAAGAGAAAAAATGGCCCACGAACAAAATGAAAACGAGGCTACAGCACTCTAAACACGGAAAACACCACAACACACTCGCAAAACACCACAAGAAACTCACAAAACACCACTAAGCACCTACGGATAATCCGCGAAGACGCATACCACAGATTACACGCCATTTTACGCCAATGGGGAAGTACACCACTACGCTAACGGTTTGGTCTCGCGCACGCACAGTATTACACTGCACACATTCACCACGCTTACACAGCAGCTCCACACCACTAATGCTGCAGCAACATCAAAACAGATTGACAGCTCTTCAACACAATGCTTCAAAATAGGTAAAGTATATTCATTCATTAATGTATTATATACAGTATTTCATTATTACACACCAAACAGCATTAGCTCACTTACAATTTCATTGCCGTAATTTTTTGACGGGCAATTCGCTAGTATCACATATAATAGTTGTCAAACTGCAAATTGTTGTCACGCTTGCGGGCCTCACAAAGCGAGGCGAGCCGTTAGCGCATAGAAGCCTTTCCGAGCTCGGAGCACTTAGCCGAATCGTGGTGAACCGTTGAGGCATTGAAACACGTGGGACTTAGGCAATTTGAGCGACGAAGGCGCTCCTGCAAACCTTGGAATCTCAGGGGCAAAAAAACGACCTTGCCGAAATACGACTTTAACGGCGGAATAGCGGACAATCTGAGTTAACTCTATTTCCTGAGAGAAATCTTCCAGGATCTTTAGTCAAACTGACCTCTGGGGGCATTCCTTGCTTGACTCTGTTACAATATATCTATATATCTATTTATTTATAAAACTATTTTCTTTGTGTGCTCTTTACAATGTGCATTCAATGATCACATCATGTTTTATTTAGCAGTGCTTTAATATTCCAATAATTAGCAGCACTATGTTCTCAGTATGTAGGGTGGCATACCTTAGACTGAATGGCACCCTGCAGTTTCGCAGCAACCTACTTGCAGATCCCTCAAGCTTTCTATTCCTGCCAAACATTTCCCCTCCCATAGACACCTCTGAAGTTGTCTTTGCCATAACCTTAAAGGTCCAGCTTAGCACAGGGGGGAATCATAATATAAAGAAAGAGAAATGCTAGAACAGAAAGGTCATGCTCTCACATTAGAGGGCAAAATGCTTTGAAGTAACGTGAGAAAGTACTACTTCATAGAAAGGATGGTAGATACACAACCTCCCAGCAGAAATCATTGTGTGAGAAAAAAAGCTTTATTTAACATAGGCCAAGTACTGATGTTTTAAAACAAATAGGAAAATTGATTGACTGTAGAGGTAACATTAGTCTTATCTGCCATTAATTGCTATGCCTCCATATACTGTATATAAGTCTGGTTTTGACTATGCTACAAACTATCACTGAACTCAGTGGCAGAGCTACAGGTGTACAGGAGGTGCTGAGCACTGGGGCCCACAACAGGGTAGGGGCCCCCTTCTACTAATGTAGAAGGGGGTTCTTAATTCATCAGAAGAGAGAGACAGGTATTTTTTTTTCATAGAAAGTTGATCTGATCACCCTATATATATTTTTGGCTTAATTGACTCTTGAAAGGGGGGGGGGGGGGGGGGGGGCTTGATTAGGTTGCACTAAACCCTCTATTCATTAGCTCTGCCTCTGATTGAACTGTATTCTGAAAGATTTACAGGTAAAAAATGCCACAGTGCAACAAAAACAGACATTTTAGCTTCTTTACAGTAATTTTACTAAGTTATGTTTTTATTTTTTTATCTTTTTAAATCACCACAAGCCTTCACAAATTGACATTTTGAGGGTGTGTTGTAACTAAAATAATAATAATAATAATGTAATAATGTATTACTCTGCCTCAGTTTGCTTTATATTAACATTGTTTTATGAATGTTAATTTTGATAATTATGAATGTTGCACATGTTGATAATGTGTAATTAATTGTATAAAAGTTAATAAAATAAAAAATAAAATAAAAAAAGTAATACAAATATTATCAGCAATCACATTCACATTATTCACTAAACATTTCTACTTCTAGGAAGTCATCATAAAAATGCTATCCCAGTTTGGCACTAGGATAAAGTAAAGTGCCTTTCCTGTAACTATATCTAACTATAATGGCCACATATTGTAATATAATTCAAGGCAAATGTATGTTTCCTAATTAAATATACCGATTCATCCTGTGATTTATATATAATAGAAGCTGAGTAGAAAAATAGTTTTACCTCTCAGCCTTTAATCTATTAGAAATTATGTGGTTTCTGGTGAATTTAATTATGTTAAATTATTTTACCTTGATTTGTGTTGTAATATGTGCCAAATATACAGTTCAACTGTGTCATGATCTGCTTCTTCAAGGGGCTTGATATGAACCTAGTTCAAACCTATCCCAACAGAATCATGTGGTTCTTGTTCTCTGTGGCACAAAATATGGCATCTGAAGAGAGCAATGCACAAAGGTACAGGCAGGTACAGGTTCCTAGTTGCCTCCAACAAGACTACTCCCCAATTCAGGATATAAACACAAAACCGCCTCATACTGTGGATATGTGAAACTAGGACTGAACACGTATTGAATCATAGAACCAACATATTTATACATCTCCTGTACTACACCCTTGTGTACCTTTGTGTATGTGTGTGATGTCTTTGTGTATGTGTGTGTGATCTGCCTTGCGACCTTGGTTGCTATAGAAGCCCTTGAGATAAAACTCACCAGATGTCTAAAGTACATGACAGGTGTCTATAGCTAGCTAGGGCAAACAACCTTGATGTTATTCTCAAGTGTTTGCTCACGCCTCCTAAGGAGCAGTCATCTGCCTTGAATCAAGACCTGTATGTGTGCAGATGCGATGTTCTGCGGTTAAGTTTCTGTGCAGAGCATTTTCACCATTTCTACATATATTCTGTCCTATATCACATTTTCCCTCTCTAACATATTATAACTAGGATACAAGATAACAATGTACAAGCAACGCATACAGTAATTACATTTCAACAATGTCATGCATTTTTGGTTATATTCATAATTACTGGTAATATTACAGTCACTAAACAATGTAATCATGACAATTTCTTCCTGTTTCCATTCTAGTAAAGCATGGGAAGTTTATCCTGTCGAATGACTTTCCATCTATACAGGTGGTTACCGGTCCTCTTGATGTGACAGTCCATCCAAGTGATAGCCTCAGTGGCTCTCTGGGCACCCTACCCAGTGGAGTAGTGACATTCCCAAGTCCCTGAGGAGACTTATAAGACCACTGCCCTGGAGGACCCTTCAAGGTAGTCCAGGGGAAACAGTACATCCAGGCTAGTAGGTCCAGCAAAAACTTGGGAGGGTCATTCCCCAGCAAAACCCTCTCCATGTAGGCTAGGGAGACCTCCTGTCCTGCTGATTCTGGAGCAGTACTGGGTAAAATTGAGGAGCACAAGTTTTCCTTAGTCAGGCCTGAGCTTTCCCCTGAATGAACTGGGATGCTGTAGTTGCAACATGGGCTAGTGACATTTTCTGGTGTCATCCATGCCAAATTAATGGGCAGTTCTGCCATAAGCTGTTGTGGTTCAGTAGCCAAACCACCTCCCAACAAGCCTGGCAGTTGGCCCTTCCTTTCCAGTGTTAAAGCCACACAAACAGTGTCTTTGTTCTTTGTGAAGCTGCAGGGGAGTCAATGTGGGGGGGGGCAGGTGACAAACCACTACCCTCTCTGGCAAACCAGTGGTGAACCAATCCGGAGCAATCCTGTGGCCTCCCCCTAACAGTCCCTGGGTGTAGGGGACAAGTGGCCACCATTCTTCCCCTTTCCCTGTCTGCTCCTTCCCCTGTCAAGTGTTTGAGTCCTGGGTAATCTATTGGGCTTTCTATTGGGCTATTCCAGGGAAATAGCCAGTTCAAGTGATTGTTCATCAAGGGTAATCCCTACCCTTGGACAATGGTCATCCAAGGAACCTCCCCACTATGCTTACAGTCCATTGGCAGGGCCCAGTGCTCATTTGGTTCTTATCTGACTCTAGGAGCCATTTACACATATATTCTGTTCTATATCACATTTTCCCTCTATAACATATTATAACTAGGATACAAGATCACAATGTACAGGCAACACATAATTACATTTCAACAATGTCATGCGCCCTTGGCCATATCTATAATTACTGGCAATATTACAGTCACTAAACAATGTAATCATGACAAACTGTAATCCCTGATGTATATTGTATATTGCACATCTTATGTTAGTTTATATCCACTCTAGTGGTGCATAGTTATCGGGAAGCTTTACAGATATTTGTGGATCTCACTATAATAAAGCAATCTTAGTGAATACTATATTTGTTAAACTTTATAAACTCTGATTAACAGATACATAAATAGAATATCATTGGAAGGAAGTCATAATCTCAATTTTTAACTTCACTTAACAAAAACCTTGCTTATATAGCACTGATTAATTCTTTGCATGCTTTAACATTTGACAATCATAAATCTTTTTGCTTCAGCTACTATTATCTTACATTTGCCTCTGAAGCTCTTGCCTCTGAAGCAAGATTAAATGGCCACTGAAGTAATTAAATATGCTATGCTTAAACATCTTAGCGGGAATTTGGGCACCCAGCTCCACATTAGTGGTCTTGCCCAGCAAATTTTTTTTGTGGTCAAACTGGAATGTGTGGTTACTGACATGTATGGCAGACAGCTTACTTTTACACCATAACTACATCTCAGGAAAACCATAAAAATGGACTATAAAAAAAAACGCAGATGCGCGCAATGACAAGAGTGCTCCTGACAGGAGCGCATCTGACAGTAGTGCACCGTTTCTGCAGGTAAGGTGGGCTTATGGGTCTTAGTTAAGGCTAGACTAAGGGGCTTAAGGGTTAGGGTTAGGCTAAGGGGTCTAAGGGGTATGGTTAGGCTAGGGAGTCTAAGGGTTAGGGTTAGACTGGGGGGGTCTAAGGGTTAGGGTTAGGCTGGGGGGTCTAAGGGTTAGGATTAGGATGTGGAGTCTAAGGGTTAGGTTTAGGCTAAGAGGTTAAATGGTTAGGCATGGGGTATAAGCATTAGGGTTAAAACTGTTCATGGCATTAGGGCATACAACTTACACTCTTCCATCGACGCGCATTTGACACACACTTTCAAACTGCACACTGATGATTGTGCGCTCATGTCGGCGCCATGTTGTAGACGCGAATTTGCCATGCACGCCAATGTTAGGGAACCAAAAAACATTATTTACCATTTTTGCGGTAGTTAAACTACATATTGCTTCCAGCTGGAAAACATTAATCCTATCTTGTTCTCAGATCATCAAATAGCTTATTTGGATAAATTAATGTATACACTTGAACATTATCGAAATCAATAAAAGATTAATTCTAAAAAATGCTCCATACAATGTAGAAGGATCAAAATCAGGTAGAAAATGTGTAAACATTTTTTTTTCATTTGAAGCTCTTTTCAGTGATGTAGAATTATTCGAGAACATCTTACACAACAAAATTATTAAATGTAATAGGAAATCTCTCAGGTCCTGTAAGGACCATAAATTACAAGCTCTTTATAAATGCTTTTATACTGTATTGACAGAAAAAAAAACATTTTCCTCACATTTTCCTTTTTGAGATTAGAATATCTAAAGTTTTATTTTCTTTTGTTTGCATGTAAGAGGGTTTACTGCTATTTACAGAGTGCTTGTGTTTTTATTGTCTTTGCTGAACCTGTGGAGGGTAGGAAGCTCCATGGGCCTTAAGGTAGAACAGTTTAACCGGGTGATATAAAAGCTCTTATAAAACAGTAAAATATGCATCAGTTTTTAATACTGTATATTTTTTAGTCTTGGTTTTCAGTGTTTGATGAAGAAATACAGGCGTATTGATGAATTCCAAAGTTTCCTGATCTAATCGATTTGCCTTACCCAAGTTTTTTTCTATAACAAATAAACCCTGTAATTTTATTGAGCAGCAAGTTCAAAAGTCACTAAGACAACATGCCATGGGTGGAACCTAGTGGTTTAATGGATGTGCTATAAACTGAACACTACACAGAAGATTATGGAAGACTGAACAAAGACAGGAGTGAGATCAGAAGTAAAAAAGCTGGGATTGTAGAAAAGCTGAGTTTTTAGTTTTAAAACAAACTTAACTTTTATTGCATAATCATGTTTAAAACTGTGAGTTTCTTCCACTTTGTTTAATAAGCTGAATGGTTTAGTTTGCAGCACCAAAAGTAATTGTTTCTTTATCAGACACTGTAACTGCATTGCCTAGGGGAGTCTAGATATGCTTTAGATAAGGCAATTGTGTTTAAATCATTTGTTAAAAATCACAAAAACAAGTGGGCTGAGCTGTAAGATTTAGTCGTGCATAGAAATAATTATTTTCCAATGTCTGAAATCACTAATGCTGACACGCTTCAATTGCTCTGTAGCTTGGTTCATTTTTCTTTGAGGAGGGCAGCAATCACATGCTGTGTAGGTAGCTTTTAAAGGGAAAAATAGATTTTATATATATATATATATATATATATATATATATATATGTAAATTAAATGAGAGTAGCATATATATCTAAGTTCAACAAATGCATTAGACTACAACTGAATATAAGCTGTGTGTTAGATCTTTTCTTTCCAAGTTGAATCTGTATAAATCTATATATATAAAAAAAAGACCTTACACTTATTGTGCACTCACTATTCTATACATTCCAACACTGTGTAGAGCTGAATGCACAGTAAATGTTAAACATAATTTTCATTGCACTTGAAATATATATTAAAAAAAATGAACAATGAAGATATAAAAGTTCAAAAATAATCCAGTCACCTATTACTGTTGTTATGAAGGAGTTAGTGACATAGAAGAGTTTTCAAATGTAATCTCTTCAACAACTGAATGCTATTAAGTTTGAGAGTTTTCAGTCTTGTAAGGTGGTTTGTAAATTAGCACTATGTACATTTGATTTTAAGTTCTACGATAGGACATTCGATTCTTTTTCAATGTGTTGATATTGTTTTTGCCTTAGCCACTGTATAGCTCTACAGTAAATGTTTGCACGTTACAAATAAAGCATAATAATAATTAAAATAGTTGTATTTTATACAGGAAGCTTGCATTGACATTTGCAATTTTACTTGTCAATTAGTTGATCCATCAACTAGTGATAGACTGATATCTCAGGCTAATGACAGAGCATTGCTAATAATTTGCAATTATCCCTTAGGTTTTCAATTTATTGTCTTCAGTGTAAAGTCATGTGAAAGAGAAAAGACTATGAGTATGCTCATACCCCAGGGAGTAATTTATCAAATAAGCTTGATAACACCTTGGCATCTGAGAAGACTGACATTTGAGTCTGAGTATGTAATCAAGGGAGAGTGAACACTAACAGCCTTATTAAATTGTGATTCGGCCAATTGAATAGGGCTCTATATATGCACAGAGCATATTTTTTTTTACCGAAGTTTTTAGTTAGTGAACTTCTATCCAAAAGCAAGGTCTTCACTAACTAAAAACTCCTGTAAAAACTATGCTCAGTGCTTATATAGAGCTCTATTCAATTGGCCGAATCACAATTTAATAAGGCTGTAAGGTGCCTTCATCAGCACAGTTCATCCTACTTTTATTAATGTTATCACAATATGAATAAGTGAAACGTGGGGATTCAATGTTCCTTTGACATATAATTTATTGCTAGATTCTGTTTAGATACACTAGAAATATTTTACTCTAGTGCTGTCCTAATAATGAAATATTCTTTTGCCAAGTAAACATGTTCCTTGAGCCAGTCACCATAATGTCTTTGACTAATTCACCACACCCAGATTTCTTTTTCCTAATTATAATTCTGTTTCCATCTATGCCTGAGGCTTTGGCAAAGAAATGCAATTTGATGAACACTAGAAATATGATTACTTATTGTATGATATTTTAAACATTTAATAGTGTATTTCTTAATGTGTCATTTACCATAATAGTAGCCCCTTCTGGATCGCTACCTGGTCATGGTTAAGGGGCTTGAGTACTTCAATGAAGCCGATATCTATACCATGTGGAGTCACCCAAGATGGGCAGGTCATAGAAGGGAGGTCAAACAAATCCCAGTCCACTGGAGAAGGAACTGGCAATCCACTCCAGTATATTTGCCATGAAAACCTTCTGGATTAGCAAACCCAGACAAAAGATGTGACCGGCGTGTTACTGTCAACAGGGTCACGGAGAGTCTGGCACAATTGAACAACTGAACAACAAATAATAATACATTTAACTTTGAATTGGTGATAATCTATTAGAGAGAAACACTTGTGAAAAGAGTATAACAATAGTGAGGTAAAATGTATACCTTTGTTACCAGTCTGAATGGGATGACTGTAAACTTTTAAGATTGCCAATTATCTTTGTCAGGCTTGAAATATATATATATTTTTTTGTCTAATAGATGGTGCCATGGTTCTTAGCCAGAAATAGGCAAACTGTTTTATTTCAAGAGCCAATCCATCCAAATGACTGTACTGTTTTAACCTTGGTGCAACTTTGAGAGAGAGAGAGACATTATTAGAGAGGAGGACAGAAACAGAGGACTGAAGCATAGAGAGAGTAACAAGAGACAATGACATAGACAGACAGAAGGAAACAGACAGAAAAGTAGACACAGAGAGGGAAAGACAGAATGAGACAGAGAAAATGAGTGAAAGACAAAGGGACAGAGACATAGATATAGTAAAAGAGCAGTTACAAAAATGTATGGTACTGTACTATAACTTAAACTTGTTTTAGAATTATATATTAATTAACACAAATCATTATATGTCATGTTTAATTCAATCAAAATCATACATAAAGGCATCCATTTTTGTAACAACTGGAACATTAGAGGACTGCAATTGTGAGACGTAGAGACACATAGTGAAATGGCAGAAAGAGAGAGAGAGATGCACAAAAACCAAGATAGCGAGAGAAACGTACAGAGAGTAAGACAGAAAAAGTGGCATACAGAGAGTTAAAGACACACAGAGGGAGACTAAGGCAATTAAAGATGGCGAGAGTCATAGAGAAAGAAAGAGGGGGACTGCAATTATCATAATTGCACATAATATGTATTAAAGGCTGTAAAATTACATATATATTAAATGTTGTATTTATCTTTACTCCCTAACCACATTTGCCCATTATCAGTTCTAATTCTTCAAAACAGCATATACTTTTAATTTAATGATATGAAGTCAAAAGCACACTGACTCTTTTATTATAACTTTTCTACCAAGATGAATAGCAAAATGGAGAGGCAGGTGCAGCACCGGAGGGCTGTTGCAATCTGCTGCAGCATTGGGGGAAAATGTGGGTTGAATTTTTTTTTATTGAGCCCCATGTACACCTACCATGTATCACACACACATAGATACATACAGTATATATATATATATATAACTGATGATGATTACTTCATTAGACCAGACTGATATGGTACAGGACATTTCCCAATGTGATGGGCACAAGTGAGCTAAAAGAGGTTTGTCTCTAATATGTTAAAGGTCTATAGAACAAACCTACTTAGGTGTTGTTCATTCTCAGATTGAGCACCTCTGACTTTGTTTCTGCTAATTTTCAAAAAAGACAAGACTCATTTTATAGAACATTTGAAGATCCCAGGGAGGGGAATCTATTCAACTCCAGAAAATGCCTGCCTTAGCAACAGGAACCCTCCCTCAGTTATCTCCTGGTGGTCATATCAGGAACATCCGCATCACCTCAGGAGCACAGGGTCACTGGATCAGAGTGGTCCGGGCAATCTGCTTCTTCAGTGGGCTTGAAAAGGCCAAGGAGACCGATCGTACCCAGCAGATTCCAATCCGGTTCTTCCAGGGGAGCAGCAGAGGCTCAAAGTAGCAAAGTGATTTTAGCTCAGTAAATGAAACACACAATTGGCTATGTGTCCCAAGAAGAGCATTGATAGTTACATCAGTGTTTTTATACAGTTTCAGAACAAAGGATTTATTAGTAGGCTGAACATATTCAAAATCTCTGTCCAGATTAGGATTACCCAATGCTAGATGTGCCTCTGGGGTATGTTCCTGATTGGTCCATGAGGAGCCAATCAGGAGGCAGAGAAAACTGTAGGCTTGGCTTGCCCACCATAGGGCGGGTTTAAGGCAGACATTGACCGTGAAAAAGAGCGGGAAATCAGATAAAGGAAAATAATACATATAATTCTTTAAAACGGCCCCAAGATGTCACTATAGGATAAGAAATATAAACTGTCCTTTTTCTCTGCAGCCAACATGGCTTCAACATGGTTTAATTCATAAGCCAGGGACTATGGGTTAGGGAGCAAACAGAACTTAATTAAAAATATTTTTTATTGTTTATACAACATTAGAAAGAACAAAACAAAACAATACATAAAATAACAAATACAAAATACATAGGCCCTCATTCAATTGCAATTTGGCTAATTGAATAGAGCTCTAAATAAGCACATAACATAATTTTTTAAAGATGTTTTTAGTTAGTAAACATCTATCCAAAAGCAAGGTTTTCACTAACTAAAAACTTCTTTAAAAAAAAAATATGTGCTTATTTAGAGCCCTATTCAATTGGCCAAATCGCAATTGAATGAGGCCCATAGAATCTTATGTAAACATTCTTCCTAAACAACCATTGTTAATTAAAAAGTAGTCATATTAAAAGGTCATATAACGAGCATTTATAGATGAGAAAGCATCTCCAATCCGCTATTCGAAACCAAAGGGGAAAGTGGCTGCGACAGGCTGAAAATGATATAAAAATTTATTTTCCTCCCATCTTAACATTTCTTTAATATTATGTCTCCGTCCCTTTTCCAATTCCCTATCTCTTTTATTAAAGAGCATGCACTAAACCATGTTTCTTTCAACCATATGCAATCAAGTTCCTGTTGCCATTCAAACTTTCTTCTCTCATCCTTAATATTTGATTACATTTAGAGATAATTTTGGTGTCTTGGACTTTTATTATGATAAGTTCTAACGGAGAATATTCTCTAGATTTATTCACAGGAAACTCGAGTGATCTCAATTCATTTGTAATAGCCATGTACTCCAGCCAGTTAATATTGGAGGTTTGACATTTAAGTACTAGTCTCATATGTGGTATACATGTATTATTTTCAAAGAGGTCTTCCAATTTAGTCACTCCAAATAATTTCCACTTCTTTAGATCTATTTGTTTGCTATTATAGTGGAGAAGACTTCACAGAGCAGCAAATGAGCAATATATGTTTTGTTTTTGTACCAGAATTTTAATAAGGAACATATACCACCAAACAAGGGCTTAGTAGCTTTATAGTCTAATGTTGGGAACCAAAGGAGTAAGTCCAACGGACAGTCACCCATTAGGTCCTCTTCAAGTTTGAGCCATTTGGCTTTTTTATTTGATAAGTTCCATCCTAATAGATGGTTCAGAGTAATGGCATTATTAATATCTAGGAGAGAAGGCACCATTATTCCTCCTTTTTCGATACATCTCTTAGTAATATTCAATTTTAATAGAGATTTCTTTTTATTATTGATATAATTATTCAAAAAGCTCTGCATAATGTTAATCGAATATTGGGGTGCCACCTGAGGAATATATCTCCAAATATACGTTTTTTTGGGAATGACCAACATTTTTTGTCAAGGCAATCCTGCCAGACCATGAAAGATGTTCAGAATTCCATTCTAACAAATTATGTCTAATCTGTCTAAATGTAATACACATATTATCTTTTAGAATAGATTTGATTGATGTCGTGAATTTTATTCCTAAATGGCTTACACCCTTGCTATTCCAATTAAGTTTGAAATTGCTCTGTAAGTGATTCATTTCTTCATTTCTCAATCCAAAGATCACTGTATCTGATTTCATCTCATGGACCTTGAAATATGAAAGTCTGCTGATTTGTTTCTACCTGAACAAAAACAGCTAACAAAGAAATAACAGGGTCTGTTAGGGTCAAAATCATATCATCAGCAAACATTAATATCTTGTGCTGATTTTTCCCGATATTTAATCCGCTAATTAATTCTGAAGTTTTAATTAATTCGGCCAGTAGTTCTAAAGTTAGAACGAAGATTAACGCAGACAAGGGGCAACCTTGTCTCGTCCCATTCAGTATAGTAATTTTTTCGGTTTCAAAATCAATGCCAGACACCTTTGCTCTAGAGTTTTTATAGAGTGCCATTATCGCTTTTGTGCAAAATTCTTCTAACCAGTATTTTTCTAAAACGATCTCAATAAATTACCAATTCATTTCTCACCTTGGCATACAACAGTAAGTTAATCAATCTTCTTGTATTTTCAGGGCCTTTTCTCTTAGGTATAAATCCAGCTTGGGAGCAAGCAGAATTTTACAGAAACTATGAAGCAAATTGTTACAGCTAGATTCTACTTCACACATGGCTGCTCTCCTTTGGCTCACATAGAGAGTTATGAAAACAGTATTTGTTCAAAAGTGTATTGCATTCATTTTTTTTTAACTTCTAATTATCGATTCTACTGTATATATACACCTTCATCAGTATGGTTTAATCTATGCGTCAAATGCCATGTCATGTAACAAGAGTGTGTGGTAACTTGTCTTCCTTGAATGGTAATTCAGGACTTCCTTAAACAGGTCTATGTAGGAGGGCTGAGAATCTTTACTTCCCTCCCACAATTGCTAAAGGAAGTCATGCATGGACAGGATGTGATGTAAATTACATCATCTCAACTAAGGATATATCCAGGCAGGAAAATGGTGCTGTTCCCTGTTTTCTTCCTGGATGGTGTTGGTGATGGTTGATGGTATACTGATGGCGATGGTCTAACCGTGGGTAAGATCAAGCGTTTGGGGAAGGGGATTATATAGGTAGATAGATTTAAAAAGGGGTGTTGCTCCGTGGGTCTGGGCTGTGTGTTTGTGATACATTTATAGTATTGTGTTGTTGCCTTTTAATAAATACCTTTTAATGTAGACGAACCTTGTGTAATATTTATATATATTAATTTGGTGATACACCACATTTGGCGACCACGAATTTTAGACTTCTACAAAGGTTATTTATGAGATAATATCACATTAATAGATAGTCAGATTTTTTTTTTTTTTGGGGGGGAAGAAAAAAAAGTACTTTGTCTAATTATCCTCTGCATGGGAAATCAAGTGCTGATTGTGTGTGGAGTCTAGGTTAAGCCTCCATTTTTAATATACAAGCTTGGGCATCAGGCTTCAATTATTATTTTTAATCCTTTATATCGTACTAGCTTCTGAGTTGAGTTTTATTCGTACTAGCTTATTTTGATACATAAAACAAATAGATATCATACAGGTTGTTTTTGTGGGTTTCAAATATCTGAGTTGAGTTTTGTTGTGCTTTTGACTATCAAAGTACAGGCCTAGCCCTGCATTTGAATAAGGCTCCATGTGGCTTCTTTGTGTATTTGAATGCTAATTCAAGCCTCCATTTTTAATATACAAGCTTGGGCATCAGGCTTCAATTATTATTTTTAATCCTTTATATCGTACTAGCTTCTGAGTTGAGTTTTGTTCGTACTAGCTTATTTTGATACATAAAACAAATAGATATCATACAGGTTGTTTTTGTGGGTTTCAAATATCTGAGTTGAGTTTTGTTGTGCTTTTGACTATCAAAGTACAGGCCTAGCCCTGCATTTGAATAAGGCTCCATGTGGCTTCTTTGTGTATTTGAATGCTAATTCAAGCCTCCATTTTTAATATACAAGCTTGGGCATCAGGCTTCAATTATTATTTTTAATCCTTTATATCATACTAGCTTCTGAGTTGAGTTTTGTTCGTACTAGCTTATTTTGATACATAAAACAAATAGATATCATACAGGTTGTTTTTGTGGGTTTCAAATATCTGAGTTGAGTTTTGTTGTGCTTTTGACTATCAAAGTACAGGCCTAGCCCTGCATTTGAATAAGGCTCCATGTGGCTTCTTTGTGTATTTGAATGCTAATTCAAGCCTCCATTTTTAATATACAAGCTTGGGCATCAGGCTTCATTATTATTTTTAATCATTTATATCGTACTAGCTTCTGAGTTGAGTTTTGTTCGTACTAGCTTATTTTGATACATAAAACAAATAGATATCATACAGGTTGTTTTTGTGGGTTTCAAATATCTGAGTTGAGTTTTGTTGTGCTTTTGACTATCAAAGTACAGGCCTAGCCCTGCATTTGAATAAGGCTCCATGTGGCTTCTTTGTGTATTTGAATGCTAATTCAAGCCTCCATTTTTAATATACAAGCTTGGGCATCAGGCTTCAATTATTATTTTTAATCCTTTATATCATACTAGCTTCTGAGTTGAGTTTTGTTCGTACTAGCTTATTTTAATACATAAAACAAATAGATATCATACAGGTTGTTTTTGTGGGTTTCAAATATCTGAGTTGAGTTTTGTTGTGCTTTTGACTATCAAAGTACAGGCCTAGCCCTGCATTTGAATAAGGCTCCATGTGGCTTCTTTGTGTATTTGAATGCTAATTCAAGCCTCCATTTTTAATATACAAGCTTGGGCATCAGGCTTCAATTATTATTTTTAATCCTTTATATCGTACTAGCTTCTGAGTTGAGTTTTGTTCGTACTAGCTTATTTTGATACATAAAACAAATAGATATATTACAGGTTGTTTTTGTGGGTTTCAAATATCTGAGTTGAGTTTTGTTGTGCTTTTGACTATCAAAGTACAGGCCTAGCCCTGCATTTGAATAAGGCTCCATGTGGCTTCTTTGTGTATTTGAATGCTAATTCAAGCCTCCATTTTTAATATACAAGCTTGGGCATCAGGCTTCAATTATTATTTTTAATCCTTTATATCATACTAGCTTCTGAGTTGAGTTTTGTTCGTACTAGCTTATTTTGATACATAAAACAAATAGATATCATACAGGTTGTTTTTGTGGGTTTCAAATATCTGAGTTGAGTTTTGTTGTGCTTTTGACTATCAAAGTACAGGCCTAGCCCTGCATTTGAATAAGGCTCCATGTGGCTTCTTTGTGTATTTGAATGCTAATTCAAGCCTCCATTTTTAATATACAAGCTTGGGCATCAGGCTTCATTATTATTTTTAATCATTTATATCGTACTAGCTTCTGAGTTGAGTTTTGTTCGTACTAGCTTATTTTGATACATAAAACAAATAGATATCATACAGGTTGTTTTTGTGGGTTTCAAATATCTGAGTTGAGTTTTGTTGTGCTTTTGACTATCAAAGTACAGGCCTAGCCCTGCATTTGAATAAGGCTCCATGTGGCTTCTTTGTGTATTTGAATGCTAATTCAAGCCTCCATTTTTAATATACAAGCTTGGGCATCAGGCTTCATTATTATTTTTAGTCATTTATATCGTACTAGCTTCTGAGTTGAGTTTTGTTCGTACTAGCTTATTTTGATACATAAAACAAATAGATATCATACAGGTTGTTTTTGTGGGTTTCAAATATCTGAGTTGAGTTTTGTTGTGCTTTTGACTATCAAAGTACAGGCCTAGCCCTGCATTTGAATAAGGCTCCATGTGGCTTCTTTGTGTATTTGAATGCTAATTCAAGCCTCCATTTTTAATATACAAGCTTGGGCATCAGGCTTCAATTATTATTTTTAATCCTTTATATCGTACTAGCTTCTGAGTTGAGTTTTGTTCGTACTAGCTTATTTTGATACATAAAACAAATAGATATCATACAGGTTGTTTTTGTGGGTTTCAAATATCTGAGTTGAGTTTTGTTGTGCTTTTGACTATCAAAGTACAGGCCTAGCCCTGCATTTGAATAAGGCTCCATGTGGCTTCTTTGTGTATTTGAATGCTAATTCAAGCCTCCATTTTTAATATACAAGCTTGGGCATCAGGCTTCAATTATTATTTTTAATCCTTTATATCATACTAGCTTCTGAGTTGAGTTTTGTTCGTACTAGCTTATTTTAATACATAAAACAAATAGATATCATACAGGTTGTTTTTGTGGGTTTCAAATATCTGAGTTGAGTTTTGTTGTGCTTTTGACTATCAAAGTACAGGCCTAGCCCTGCATTTGAATAAGGCTCCATGTGGCTTCTTTGTGTATTTGAATGCTAATTCAAGCCTCCATTTTTAATATACAAGCTTGGGCATCAGGCTTCAATTATTATTTTTAATCCTTTATATCGTACTAGCTTCTGAGTTGAGTTTTGTTCGTACTAGCTTATTTTGATACATAAAACAAATAGATATATTACAGGTTGTTTTTGTGGGTTTCAAATATCTGAGTTGAGTTTTGTTGTGCTTTTGACTATCAAAGTACAGGCCTAGCCCTGCATTTGAATAAGGCTCCATGTGGCTTCTTTGTGTATTTGAATGCTAATTCAAGCCTCCATTTTTAATATACAAGCTTGGGCATCAGGCTTCAATTATTATTTTTAATCCTTTATATCATACTAGCTTCTGAGTTGAGTTTTGTTCGTACTAGCTTATTTGATACATAAAACAAATAGATATCATACAGGTTGTTTTTGTGGGTTTCAAATATCTGAGTTGAGTTTTGTTGTGCTTTTGACTATCAAAGTACAGGCCTAGCCCTGCATTTGAATAAGGCTCCATGTGGCTTCTTTGTGTATTTGAATGCTAATTCAAGCCTCCATTTTTAATATACAAGCTTGGGCATCAGGCTTCATTATTATTTTTAATCATTTATATCGTACTAGCTTCTGAGTTGAGTTTTGTTCGTACTAGCTTATTTTGATACATAAAACAAATAGATATCATACAGGTTGTTTTTGTGGGTTTCAAATATCTGAGTTGAGTTTTGTTGTGCTTTTGACTATCAAAGTACAGGCCTAGCCCTGCATTTGAATAAGGCTCCATGTGGCTTCTTTGTGTATTTGAATGCTAATTCAAGCCTCCATTTTTAATATACAAGCTTGGGCATCAGGCTTCAATTATTATTTTTAATCCTTTATATCGTACTAGCTTCTGAGTTGAGTTTTGTTCGTACTAGCTTATTTTGATACATAAAACAAATAGATATCATACAGGTTGTTTTTGTGGGTTTCAAATATCTGAGTTGAGTTTTGTTGTGCTTTTGACTATCAAAGTACAGGCCTAGCCCTGCATTTGAATAAGGCTCCATGTGGCTTCTTTGTGTATTTGAATGCTAATTCAAGCCTCCATTTTTAATATACAAGCTTGGGCATCAGGCTTCAATTATTATTTTTAATCCTTTATATCATACTAGCTTCTGAGTTGAGTTTTGTTCGTACTAGCTTATTTTAATACATAAAACAAATAGATATCATACAGGTTGTTTTTGTGGGTTTCAAATATCTGAGTTGAGTTTTGTTGTGCTTTTGACTATCAAAGTACAGGCCTAGCCCTGCATTTGAATAAGGCTCCATGTGGCTTCTTTGTGTATTTGAATGCTAATTCAAGCCTCCATTTTTAATATACAAGCTTGGGCATCAGGCTTCAATTATTATTTTTAATCCTTTATATCGTACTAGCTTCTGAGTTGAGTTTTGTTCGTACTAGCTTATTTTGATACATAAAACAAATAGATATCATACAGGTTGTTTTTGTGGGTTTCAAATATCTGAGTTGAGTTTTGTTGTGCTTTTGACTATCAAAGTACAGGCCTAGCCCTGCATTTGAATAAGGCTCCATGTGGCTTCTTTGTGTATTTGAATGCTAACTCAAGCCTCCATTTTTAATATACAAGCTTGGGTATCAGGCTTCAATTATTATTTTTAATCCTTTATATCGTACTAGCTTCTGAGTTGAGTTTTGTTCGTACTAGCTTATTTTGATACATAAAACAAATAGATATCATACAGGGTTGTTTTTGTGGGTTTCAAATATCTGAGTTGAGTTTTGTTGTGCTTTTGACTATCAAAGTACAGGCCTAGCCCTGCATTTGAATAAGGCTCCATGTGGCTTCTTTGTGTATTTGAATGCTAATTCAAGCCTCCATTTTTAATATACAAGCTTGGGCATCAGGCTTCAATTATTATTTTTAATCCTTTATATCGTACTAGCTTCTGAGTTGAGTTTTGTTCGTACTAGCTTATTTTGATACATAAAACAAATAGATATCATACAGGTTGTTTTTGTGGGTTTCAAATATCTGAGTTGAGTTTTGTTGTGCTTTTGACTATCAAAGTACAGGCCTAGCCCTGCATTTGAATAAGGCTCCATGTGGCTTCTTTGTGTATTTGAATGCTAACTCAAGCCTCCATTTTTAATATACAAGCTTGGGCATCAGGCTTCAATTATTATTTTTAATCCTTTATATCGTACTAGCTTCTGAGTTGAGTTTTGTTCGTACTAGCTTATTTTGATACATAAAACAAATAGATATCATACAGGGTTATTTTTGTGGGTTTCAAATATCTGAGTTGAGTTTTGTTGTGCTTTTGACTATCAAAGTACAGGCCTAGCCCTGCATTTGAATAAGGCTCCATGTGGCTTCTTTTTGTATTTGAATGCTAATTCAAGCCTCCATTTTTTAATATACAAGCTTGGGCATCAGGCCACAATTAGTTTTGTTGTGTGTTTCAAATACCTGAGTTTGTTAATACTATTATTTTTTTTTTTTTTTTTTTTTTTTTTTTTTCTCTTCTTTCTTTTTCTTTCTCTAATCCTTTATCATAGTACAGGCCTGGAGAAAAATAAATAAATAGACCATTTTAAATCTTATATATATATATATATATATATATATATATTATTTCAGGCGTGCATTTTAATACACTATAGGCTTCCATACCTTATACTTTTTGGGTGTCTTGCATATCCTAGTTCAGGTATATCTCCTACCCTGCAGGCCTTGCTATTATATTTTAAGTTAATTAGCAAGTATTACCTTCACCATACTAAGGTAAGTATAATTTGCATTGTGAGTACTAGTCTATTTTTCTACATATTACACCTGGCCTACTGAATAGTCATCAACTATTGTTGGCTAATCAGAAGCGTGCTACTTTAGTTGCAAATTGATTTGGGTTCTTACTTGGGTGAGTAAAAGAGTAGGAATGTCTTTTCAAAGGGCCAAATACTTTCCCACAGAAGTGCGTGAGTACTTTAGGAAACATATTCAAAAACATGATGGTCCATATGAGCTTCCAGAGCCAGCAAACCCAGACAGTGAAAAAGAGGAGAGATTAATGGATGTTCAAACACAAATTGTAAATAACAAAAAGTATAGAACAAAGAAAAGAAAAAGTTTGGTCACACAAGCTGTTGTAGCCACAATAGGAGGCCTAATAGACTTAGTTGTAGAATTAAGGCAGCATAATTTGGAAACAACAAATAAAATGGAGGAAGCAATGGACAAAAGGGATTGTTTAAAAATTGCAGCTTTGAGAACAACTACAATTGTTGGGGAACTAGAAAGGGAGTTAAGGGAAATAGAAGAGCAGAGGGATGCTTATGGAGTAAAAATAACAGAACTTCAAAACATAATAATGGACTATAAAAATAAAACAAAGTTAGAAGGGATAAAAGGAGTCAGAGACATTGCCAAAATATATCCAGATCTGGATATGTTCGTGGCACAAAATAAAGAACCAGTGCCGAAAATGAACCAAGATAGAAATGAGTTCTTATGTTATTCTGTTCCACAAGTAGATACCATACCACAAGCACCAGTTATTGTTTCATAATTATTTAATGCAAGGCAAACACCTACAGGATTTTCTATGCAGACTCGACCGATGTCTATGGCAGATAAAGACAATTTCCAGAAATGGTGGGGAAGTATGCCAACTAACAACTTTAATACGCTTACACATTGGTTTATGAGGGGAGCAGATAGAGCTAAAAAAGGAGGTCTTAACTTAGAGGAATGGAAAGAACTGTTAGAATACGCTATGGGTCCTTTGGCTAGTAGACTATTGGGATTTAATAACAGTGTGTCTGATCAGGCAGGAAGAATTGCTGCAACTAATTTCTATCTACTTAGCATAGAGAAAGAAATAGCAACTATTACCATGAGGCCAACAGATGGTCCTAGAGAGGTAGCTCAAAGGATATTTTTTTGGTATACTCTACGACAACCTCAACAGCCTCTAGTGCTGGGCTCACCAGAACATATAGCAAAAGTAATGGAAGCCCTTCCCCGGGAGTGTCAAGAATTTGTCAGGCTTTTTGATCCAACACCAACAGACTTGGAAATGGTACTAACTAGAGCTGATAAGTGGTGGATCAAGCATCCTTTCACAGAACAGGCCTGCTCTGTTTCAGCTGTAAGAACATTTAGATGGTAAAGATATAGATGGTAAATGGAGAAACCAGACGTGGGATGTACCCCAGAACAAGAAGGATGATCAAAACTGGAGACCAAAACAGAACCTTGACAAAAGATGGAGAGATCCACCTAGGGACTATAGGAATAGGGATGGCAGCAACTGGAGGGCTAATCAGGAGGGAGAGAGAAACGGTAACATGGGCTATTGGGAACTCAGGAGACAGAAGGATAGGATAGAAGAGGAAAATCACATACTTAAAAACAAGGTAGATGAGTCAGAGAGGAAATTGAAGGAAAGTGAGGCAAAGATGCAATATAGTGTTATAAAAGAGGGACGGAGTAGAAGTGAGTCACAATGACAAATCCCAACCCCTGCGCCTCAGCATCTCATTCACTCAGCTAATTGAACCATGGATGAGGCAGGTCGGCCTACCATTTATACAGTCATCGCAGGGGTAGGGAAAAATATGTTGGTAGATACAGGAGCAGCAGTTACAATAACCAACAGGGTCAAAAATGGGGATTCTTCAGTAAGTATTATGGGAGTTACTGGGAATCCACAGGAGGTTAGAGCAGGTCTAATTGATGTAGCAGTTGGAGGAAAAACAATACAAGTAGAAGCAATAGTGGGTTGGCCAGAGGAAATATTGGGAATAGAAGCTTTAAAAAAAGGAAATTTCATTGTAGATCTTGCCAATTTTTGTTTGTGGAAGACAGAAAAGGTGAATCAGGTAAGTACAGAGTTGACGAAAGGGGTTGTGCTCCCAATGGCATATATTGTCTCTCCGATAAAAAGTCTGGAAAAAACCAAACTGAAACTAGACGGACAACCAGAATGGCTGCAGAAGCTAATCCAAGACATACCTGTTTGGGCTACAGATAAATTAGACTGTGGAAGAATGAAAGGAATGGTCTTGTTGGAAGGAGGAGACCCACAATGGCAAAAGCAATATCCAGTCCCAAGAGAATCAGTGGCATCAATCACCGAGATGATAGAAATGCTGGAGAGACGTAGAATAATTAAATCTGGAAATGGGTATGCATGTAACTCACCATGTTGGCCTGTGAGAAAAGCTGTGTTAAAAGGGAATGGAGATGAAAAAGCAGCATCATCATGGAGACTTACCATTGATTACAGGGCCGTGAACAAACTTTCAAAAAGAATGGCCCCTGTTGTTTCTGTTTATTGTGAAATGATGTCCAAAATTTTACCAGAAATGAAAGTATTCAGTGTAATAGATGTGGCCAATGGATTTTGGTCAATTCCCTTAGCTGAAGAATGCCACTACCGGACGGCGTTCATCTGGGAGGGCCGACAATATGCTTTCACAGTATTACCACAGGGATATTGTGACTCCCCAGCTATTTTTCACACATACATGAAAAATGCATTGACAGCTTTCCCACGTCCAAATCGTATCATTCAATATGTTGATGATGTCCTCTTACAATCCTCGAACATGGAAGAACACAAAGAAGACCTGGCAATATTATTACAATGCATACTGGAAGCTGGACTTAAGCTAAATGGGGCAAAGGCACAATTGGCATGCCAGAAAGTCAACTTCTTAGGAGTAACCATATCAGGAGATGGACGATCAATTGATCAAGACAGGGCCAAAGTTATTGCTCAGTTACCCATTCCTACAGACCGTACAGCGCTCCAATCATTGCTTGGAATAATGGGATTTTGTCGTGAATTTACCCCACAATATGCTCAACTGGCACAACCCCTTTATGAACTCCTGAGAGCACAGAATTGGGATTGGACAGAGGAACACACATCAGCAGTACAAAAATTGAAGGCTGAACTAGGGAGTGCACCAACTCTGTCATCTCCAGACCATGAAAAAGAATTTAGACTATATCCGATTACAATGCCAGATTCACAAGGAGCAGTCATCACTCAACTGTGGGGACATGCAGAACGTCCAGTGGCTTTTGGATCTCAGATGCTGTCTGCCGTAGAGCTGAAATTTGGATGGTGATTGATCTTAGCAGCATACTGGGCAATTAGAAGATTTAAATACCTATTTGGCACACAGACAATAATAATCTGTACACATCATACTCCATTGCAGATCCTCAGACAAGGCAGCCTGGCAATCAGCCACATCAACAATGCCCGCATTCAGAAATGGACTATGGCACTGCTCGCTGATAACATTTCAACTCATGCCTTAAGAGAACCAAAAGAATGGGTGGCTGGAATTTGCATAAAGGGAGAACCTCATGAATGCCAGATCTATCCTGAATCAACATGCTACGCGGTGTTCAAAGATGCCACTCATCTTGTGATGACCTCAGATCCTGTATGGTATACTGATGGCAGCTGTCACTATGCACAAGGAAAAAGAATATCAGGAATGGCCGGAGTAAAAATGTTGGGTAAAGATATCATAAAAGAATTTGGATTTAGAATCAAAGCATATTCAGCACAATATGCAGAACTGGCTGCAGTCATTGAAGTACTTCAGCAAGAGTCTGGAAGAAGTGACATATTGACAATTGTTTTGGATAGTGACTGGGTGTTCCGAGGCACATGCCTTCTGCTAAAATGGTGGGATAATAACCAATTCCTTGCCACAGATGGATCCCCTGTTAAGTTCCAAGATCTATGGCAGATGGTAGAAAAGTTATCACAAAATTTCAAAAGAATTAACATGATCAAAGTACGGGCACATAAAAAGACAGGGACACACCGAGAGGGAAACTACCTTGCTGACCGGTATGCAAAAGAGGCAGCTGTCCAAGCGGAAGACTGGAAACCACCCACAAAAAACACATTACAAATAGCTTCTACTACAAGGAGCAAATCTACATTTAGTTCAATTAAGATGAAGCAACTGCAGGAATTACAAGATCAAGATGAGGAACTAAAAGATATTCGGGAGAAATTACAAAAGGGAGAAGAAGTGATATACGGGGGCAAAAAAGTGATGGAGGAGCAAGGGCTAATATGTATATCAGAAACCGGGGAACCGATTTGGATTGTACCACAACAAGTGAGAAAAGACTTACTCCGATGGATACATGGATCACAAGCAGGAGGACATCCAAAGATCAGAGAAGCAAAAGAGAGGATTCGACATTTGGGATGGTGGATCGGGCAAAACAAGGATCTTGAAGAATTTGTGGATAGTTGTATTATATGTGCAAGATTTGACCAGTCCAACAGGAAAAGAAGGGGAGAATTAATGAGACAGACACTTGTAGGCCCATGGGAAAGAATTCAAATTGATTACACCGGACCATTGCCAACAACCACAAGAGGAAATAAATATATTCTCATGATAGTAGATAGCTTCTCAAGATGGATGATCGCAATCCCAACAAGAAACTGTACAGCACTAACCACAGCCAGGAAATTAGTAAGCGATGTACTGACAGTGTGGGGAATTCCAAAAGTCCTTGATTGCGACAATGGAGCGGCATTCATAGGAAATGTAATGAAGGAACTTTGTAGGATGGTGGGTATTGAACTGAAACACCATATCCCATACCATCCACAGGCAGCAGGTCAAGTTGAGTGAATGAATGGCACCATAAAAAGAGAGCTGAAAAAGCTGGTGGCAGAACATGGGCAAGCTTGGGACATATACATACCTTTAGTATGTGCCCGACTTAGATCAAGGCCCTGTAGATCAACAGGATTTTCACTGTATGAAATTTTAATGGGTAGACCAATGCCCTCCTGGAAAAACTGGATGACAATACCTCCACCTGTAGCTTTACAAGCCGCTGCAATCACAGATCAATGGGTAAAGGAGTTGGCCACACACTTGGAAATTGTTCATAAATCTGTGGCTGTGGAAGATGAAGAACAATACCAACATCGAAAGCGATGGTATGATGTAGCAGGGGATCTGACATCATATGAGGCAGGGGACAGAGTTATGGTGCAGAATCAAGATGAACACCTTCCTTGGGGAAGAGCAAAATGGAAGGGACCATATACTGTAGTAGATAAATTAGGGACCTCTGTATACTTGATTGATCACGCAGAGAAAGGAGAAGTCTGGCTGCATGCATCACAGCTTAAAAGATTTAGGAAGGACAAAATATGGAATAGAGGTTAAGTACAAATTGAATAAATACATACACATTGTTTTTTTTTATTATTTATTTTTTATTTAGTTTTTTTTTTTTTTCTTCTGTTTGTGTATGTATATGTCTCTAATGCTGTTTTTATTTTTTATGTATATGTTTCTAATGATGGAATCTAGTGTTCCCACAGAGCAAGGCTGTATAAGAATGAAGATGCGTGTCAACAGAAGATTGTGGTGGATCCTTGTTACAGGATGGATAAGTATAAGCTGTATCACAGTAGGAATGGGGAGACAGGCAATAAGGCCAGAAGATACCGCAAATAAGGGAAAGAGTTTGAAAAGATTGGAGTTACATTATGTTCAAGCAGATAGATTTATTTGGCCCAGGGAATTGGAAGTAAAAGAGGGTGGAGGGTTACAAGTAAACATTATTTTGCTCCAATAAAAAGTATAGAGGGACATAACTGGGAATGGGTTATAAGATATGGACAGATAATGAATACAGGAAACTTTAAAGGAAGGACTAAAATAACAACAAATGTACAAGGGAGGGTTACAAATATTACAGTAGTAGTGAGTAACTTAACATTAGAAGAAGGTGGAGAATGGGACGCTGCAGTTATAGCTGCCCAGCCTGATCTAGAGGAATTCTGCAATTTTGATACTGGAAAGTGGTGTGTTCTAACAATAGATGAAGTATTTGTCTCTGAAAAGGAGCTGCAATGTTGTAAAGATCAGAAGAAGGTACCATGGCCAATAGGCGGATTGGTGGTGGTACCAACACATGAAACAGTTGTGCAAGGGGTTGGGTGGACTTACTACCCAATAATTCTAAATTTTAATGATTTTTCTATTCCTCCAAAGTGCCCGGAATCACAGCGGCAGTGGTTTAAGTAAAGTATACAAGAGACCATCATTGAGTGGACCGGAGCAGGGAGTCGAGAAAAACGGGACACACTTGCAGCCCTTTTAGGAGGAGTCGGAACTGGATTGGGAGTATGGAATTCAGCAGACATCATTGGACTGAACAGCAGGATAAACTCCCTTACTGATGGCATGGGACATGCTATGAAAACAGGTGGAGTAGCTGACTCCCTTATAGTGAGTAGACTGACAGACAATGTTGATGACATACATACCATTGCCAACAACCTGCATCTAGTTGAGGAAAATATTGCTTCCATTGCTAACAGCATTAAGAATGAAATAGTGGGAACTGCCATTTTCTGTTCTATGATTGGAGGAAAGCTGTTGGCAGATTTAAAGGAAACTATTAAAGACATCCAGGAAAAAAAGTGGGCAAGACAAATCAATGCAACAAGGATTATCACGTCCTTGAAAAGAAAAGGAGTGGACATCACTGAGGACAATCTTAAATACAGCTATATTGAAGGCCCAGATCAATGGATGCCACATGGACTACAATCTGGGACAATAGGACTAATCCTGGCAATTCCCCGTTTAGAGGGGCAGGCAGAGCAACTGAACTTTATACATAGCATTGGCACGTTAAGTGATGGAATCTACAAGCAACACTTCCCATCAAAAAGACTGGCCACTATTACAGGATTGGAGATGGATGAAAGCTGTTGCAGGAAATCTCAACACCGATGGCTGTGCAGTTGTGTTTGGGACAAAGGAGCTGAGGAGGATGGCTGGGTGCAGTTGATAAAAGAAAACCTGGTGCAAGAGGTGATCCGCATAGGGGACATTGCATGCTTTATCGGCCACTCTGAATATAGGACAGTTGATGAAATATGTTTGGTGGAAGAAGGGTCTTGTATCATGGTAACCACTACTATACATGTAGGAACTCATACACTATTTCCATCAAGAAACCTTACCACTGAAATGATCAATTTTACTGCAAATGCAGATTGGACAAATTTGACAATGAAGCTTTTTCCCCCAATTCCAAAGCTTACCCTGGAACTTCATGAGTTAGTAAAACGTACCAAACAACAACTACACCCCATCAGCTTACTGCTGGAACAACAGAAAAAGGAAATAGAAATTAATACAAAAAACGTTGAGCATCCCTGGTGGGGAATTCTTACCAATGCAGAGACACATCCAGTCCTACGAACACTGTCGCTGGTACTCATGTTCATTCAAGTATTAACGACAATTATAATAATATACTTTTGTGTGGCAATGAAACAAATGAGGAAGAAACTTGCAAGGAGGATATATAATAATGAAATTTAAATGTTTTTATTTTTTATTTTTTGTCTTTTTTCTCTTCTTTCTCTCTCTCATACATTCTTCAATAAAGTTTTACATTGCACATACATAAACATTTATCACACACTCTCACCTAAATTCTATAAGTTCTGTTTTTGTGTAATATGTGGATTGACAGCCATAGGAAAGTACAGGAGAACTTATGTCGCTGAGGGAACTATTCCGGAGGGACGGTGGGTTGAATTTCTCCTGTATATCAGGTTTTTGCTCCCACTAGGTTCTCCTGTACTAGAGGGATAACTAGAAAACTGAGCAACATAGAAGAAGAAAAAGTGAGGGAATGTGGTAACTTGTCTTCCTTGAATGGTAATTCAGGACTTCCTTAAACAGGTCTATGTAGGAGGGCTGAGAATCTTTACTTCCCTCCCACAATTGCTAAAGGAAGTCATGCATGGACAGGATGTGATGTAAATTACATCATCTCAACTAAGGATATATCCAGGCAGGAAACTGGTGCTGTTCCCTGTTTTCTTCCTGTATGGTGTTGGTGATGGTTGATGGTATACTGATGGCGATGGTCTAACCGTGGGTAAGATCAAGCGTTTGGGGAAGGGGATTATATAGGTAGATAGATTTAAAAAGGGGTGTTGCTCCGTGGGTCTGGGCTGTGTGTTTGTGATACATTTATAGTATTGTGTTGTTGCCTTTTAATAAATACCTTTTAATGTAGACGAACCTTGTGTAATATTTATATATATTAATTTGGTGATACACCACAGAGTGCACTATAGGTACAAAGACTAGATTTTAATGGGATTGGTATAAACAAAATAGATAAAGCAATGTGGGTGGTAAATCATAATCTTCCATTTATATGTTGTGCTTAAATAATATTAATACAAACAAGTTTTTCTGAATGACGAAAAAATAAGTAAAACATCGTTAACCTTTCATGAATCATATCAGATGACAATTTGTTGGATCGGCTGTAACTCATGACTCTCTTAGAGTATCAGGTTTTAACAATTTGTGTTCAGAAATCCCGTGCATACAATCCACAATTTTACCTTGATTCCACGGGTCCAGAAAACACAAAAAATAAGTCTGAGACAAGTTTTTTAAGATTTGGGAATGTCTCAGGAATGACTCTTAATCACACATTATTGCAGCAAGCTCTGTCCTTTATTATATTCAGATGGGTGGTCATTTTTGATAATTTTTGTGCTAGAGGTTGATTTTGTGCTGCAAGTTTTTGTATTTTGCAACATTTAAAGGAACAGTATAAACAAACAAATAAAAAACAATCCACTTTAATTGGCAGAAGTTGATGATTCAGGCTCATCCTCCAGCCTGGCTTTCTTGGTCACAAACTGGCATAGTGACATCTGCCTTTGTTTTCAAAGGCCATCTAGCTGATGCTGGAAGCAAGAAATACACCCAAGGACGATGTATTTTGCATTTCTGCTCCTTGCAGCATCTGGATCATTTGCCAACACATCTTTCATGATGTCATTAATATGCTGCAAAATCTTGCTGAGGAACTCAGTTAACAGTTCTTTTAGTGGTTCTATGTTAGTGTCACTGCTGTTCTGTGCCTCCTCAACACCCTGTTGCACCAGTTGTTCCAGGTCCTCATCAGGCTCTCACTGGAAGCCTGGACCAAGTCCTTTATGTCCTGGTCTTCCACATCTCTCAGTCAAGTCGTGGTCACAAGGTCCACTATCCCCGCTTTGATGGGCTCTTCTGGTTGCACATCTCCACCCAGCCATGGCCAGTCTCTCCACTAGAAAGAGCTGCCATAAAAAGCTTAAAGGCAAACCCTAACATTACCATCAAAGGTGGCGCAGTTGTGATTTTGGACACTCAGGACTATAGGAACATATATTTATTAAGGGGAATTGAACTGAAAATACAAAAAAAAACATTGCAATAATGCTGTTAAAAAATAGGGTAGATGAAATGAGTGAGTTCCAAAGGATCAAATTATGATCATGGCTTATATAGATTGTGTGGGAATGTTATGGGGTATGTTATATAAAGATGCTTTACATTTCTTGTCTCTCTAAATGGACCTTAATATTGATAATATAATCTAATAAAATCCTCTGCCTTGTATAATAAAGTATAACATCGAAAGTGATCTAGGTCTATAAGCAAGAGAGACTAGGTATAGAGTAACCCCTAAGCTTGTGGCACAATAACATTGATCACCCTCATATAAAGCAGATACTGCAATGACTAAGCCATGTTAAAGGTCAAAACGGGCCGTCGGGATTCCGGGGGGAGTTGAGAAGGACTCTGCATATCTACTGCACAGTCATCCAGCCTGGCAGTTGTAATGGAAAGAGATCGCAAGTATCTGAGTCTATGATGTTACACAGACTAGCAGATGTCCGTTTTTATTCCTATGCAATGAATTGCCTATAATGTGTGGGTTTGAATTTGCAAACACAGAGAGATTATCAGCCTCATTAAATCAGCCCTCATCGTTCCATCGGTCCTCGCAAAATAATTTTTTTTTTTTGCTGTTTGTGAGGACCGATTCCACAATATGTCCCTCGCAGCCTCCTTTGCGAGATGACACCCAAAAACGTCTGAGAATAGGCTTCGGGAGAGCTACGTAGTAACACGCAGCCATAAATCTATGAGGTGAACCTCGCACCTCGGAAGAATCCTTATGGGCACAAAAAAGTGACCACAAGGGATCCTAAAGCCTATATGTGCTGCATCGGAGTAGCCCGACATCGCTGTCTGATGCTCTCCCTGATCCCTAAACACATCCCCATGCTGCAGGGGTCCCTAATGCGAACCCTGCAAACCCCTCCACATTAACCCCTTGCAGCGGGGATCCCCGATCAGCAACGATCAGGGCCTTGCTGCATTTAAAAATTTTACATTTCTCGCCGCTGGTCCTTAAAGGGCCCGCGGCACACCATTAGCCAATCCTGGCCACGGGGGTACTGTAAGTACCCCCACGGTACCTAACATTAAACCTCCTCTATGCTGGGGGTCCCCTTGCTGCAGGGGTCCATAGGGATACCCGCAGCCCCCCCCCCCACATTAACACCTTGCAGTGGGGCTCCCCAATCTGTGGGAGCCTGATCAATGCCACATTTAAAAATTCAAATTTCCCACCTGCGCTAGGACCTGCGCTAAAAAGTATTAAGCCCTGCAGCAGGGGTACTATAAGTACCCCTCCAGGCACCTAAAATTAACCCCATAACTGATGGGGGCCAGTACAGACCCCCATAAGTCATTAATTAACCCGTCACTCATGGGGGTTAAGACAGACCCCCCATAAGCCCTTAATTAACTATGTAACTCATGGGGGTCAAGACAGACCCCCCATAAGCCCTTAATTAACCCTATAACTCATGGAGCTCTATGAGTCTAAAATTAACCCCCTCAGTCCAATAGGTGCCATGAGGGTCCTCCGGGACAAAGTTTTATTTCTTCTATTTTATCTTAGATTTAGGTGGTATTTTATAGATAGACGGTAATGTCCAGATAGGGTGTAATATATACATGGGGGTAATATATAGATAGGGGGTAATGTATAGTAGTTAGGGGTACAGTGCCTTGCAAAAGTATTCACCCCAGTTGGCATTTTTCATGTTTTGTTGCCTCACAACCTAGAATTAACATGAATTGTTTGAGGATTTGCATACTTTAAGCATACAACAAATAGGTAAAAAATAACAGAAAAAGTCAATGTGCATAACTATTCACCCCCCTATAGTCAATACTTGTAGAGCCACCTTTTACGTCAATCACAGCTCCAAGTCGCTTTAGATAAGTCTCTATGAGCTTGCCACATCTTA
The DNA here is from genome assembly GCA_027410445.1 of Discoglossus pictus. Lineage (NCBI taxonomy): Eukaryota > Metazoa > Chordata > Amphibia > Anura > Alytidae > Discoglossus > Discoglossus pictus. The sequence goes on from CM050165.1 coordinate 147,870,504, forward strand.
CCACTGGGATTGATGCCCATTCCTCCTTGCAAAACTGCTCCAGCTCCTTCAAGTTGGATGGTTTGCGCTTGTGAACAGCAATCTTTAAGTCTGACTACAGATTTTCTATTGGATTAAGGTCTGGGCTTTGACTAGGCCAATCCAACACATTTATATGTTTCCCCTTAAACCACTCAAGTGTTCCTTTGCAGTGTGTTTGGGGTCATTGTCCTGCTGGAAGGTGAACCTCCATCCTTGCCTCAAATCACACACAGAGTGGTACAGGTTTTGCTCAAGAATATTCCTGCATTTAGCACCATCCAACTTTCACTCAACTCTGACCAGTTTCCCAGTCCCGGCTGCTGAAAATGGGATGGTGTTCTTTGGGTGATGTGAGGTGTTGGTTTTGCACCAGACATAGCGTTTTCTTTGATGGCCGAAAAGTTCGATTTTAGTCTCATCAGACCAGAGCACCTTCCTCCATACATTTTGGGAGTTTCCCACATGCCTTTTCGCAAACTCAAAACGTGCCATTTTGTTTGTTGATGAAAGTAATAGCTTTCTTCTGGCCACTCTGCCATAAAGCCCAACTCTATGGAGCATTCAGCTTATTGTTGTCCTATGTACAGATACTCCAGTCTCTGCTGTGGAACTCTGCAGCTCCTCCAGGGTTACCTTAGGTCTCTGTGCTGCCTCTCTGATTAATGCCCTCCTTGCCCGGTCCATGAGTTTTGGTGGGCAGCCGTCTCTTTTGGCAGGTTTGCTGTTGTGCCATGTTCTTTCCATTTGGTTATGATAGATTTGATAATGCTCCTGGGGATCATCAAACATTTGGATATTTTTTTATAACCTAATTCTGACTTCTCAACAACATTGTGCCTTACTTGTTTAGAGAGTTCCTTGGTCTTCATGGCAGTGTTTGGTTAGTGGTGCCTCTTGCTTAGGTGTTGCAGCCTCTGGGGCCTTTCAAAAAAGGTGTGTATATGTAATGACAGATCATGTGACACTTAGATTGCACACAGGTGGACAACATTTCACTAATTATGTGACTTTGGAAGGTAATTGGTTGCACCAGAGCTTTTTATGAGCTTTATAACAAAGGGGGTGAATACATAGGCACATGCCAATTTTCAAAAAAATTGTTTTATGTATATATTGTTCTCATTTCACTTCACCAACTTAGACTATTGTCTTCTGATCCATCACATAAAATAATGGATATATTATTAAGACTGTAATGTAACAAAATAGGTAAACAGTCAAGGGGGTGAATACTTTTGCAGGGCACTGTATATTTATAATGTATTTATTACTGTAATGTTACACATGTGTATAGAGCCCCATGAGTTATAGGGTTAATTAAGCGCTCATGGGGCTCTGTATAGAGCCCCATGAGTGATGGGTTTATTTTTAGCTGCCTGGGGGGTGGGGTACTGGGGTACTCTATGGTCCTTTAAGGACCTGCGAGGTAAGAAATTTGAATTTTTAAATGCAGTGGGATCACGATTGATGCCAATTGAGACCCCCATTGCAAGGGTTAATATTGGGTCCTCCAGCATAGAGGGGGGTTAATGTTAGGTGCCGTGGGGGTACTTACAGTACCGGGATTTGTTAATGTTGTGCCGCGTGCCATTTAAAGGAGCCGCTGCAAGGAATTAGAATTTTTAAAATGCAGCGGGGGGCCTGATCTATGCCAATTGGGGACCCCCACTGCAAGAGGTTAATGTGGGGTCACTTCAGGGGTCCCGATGGTGACCTCCAGTAGAGTGGGGGGTTAATTTTAGGTGCCGGGGAGTACCCCCCACGGCAGGGCTTGTATGCAGAACTGCTGCTGAGGTCCCGTTCAGGACCCCCATGGCAAGTGATGAGCAGGGCTAATTTAATAGATCTTTTAAAAAATGTAAGCACATAGGGCTTAAGTTCAAACCTTGTATCTACGAAGCTGGAATTTAATAAAGCCTTATATGTGTAATCTTATCTAGATTGACTACAACAGTCCTTGCCCTCACTCACCCTATGTTTTGTTTTTTTCCTCACTTCCTTTTTTAATTGATGTAAATGGTAGATTTCAATATTTTGAATAATACAATGATTAGCAGTATCTGCTTTATTCAATTCCCCTTCCTATTACATTAGTGTTAAGCACTAGGGGATTCCCCATGTAATTTACTAAATTTCACTCAGGACTATGCAAGAAGGAAACAGATAACAATCGGTAAATACCTACTACAACGTATTGAACCAGGACTCTACAGAGGAATATACCATCCAAATCAGAAAACTCATCCAAACATTCCCCAAGAATGTGCAGCAAAAATTGGAGCAGCTCATACCCACCCATACTACAATTGGGACCCTCTACATGCTGCCAAAGATCCACAAACCAGGCAACCCAGGGAGACCAATTGTTACAGGTATGGACACACTGATGGAACAGTTATCTGGCTTTGTTGAAAACATCTGGAAGTCACTAGTTAAAAACACTAGCAGCCATCTAAAAAACACCACTGACTTTCTTAAGAAACTTAGTCAGATTGAGGACCTACCTGCTGACACACAACTTGTAACCATGGATGTTGAATCTCTTTACAGCAACGTCTCACACAAAGAAGGCATTGAGGCATGCATGACGTTTCTCGCAACACACACTCATCACCCAAAATATAACCCTGATACCATTGCCAAAATACTGGAAACTACTACTACTACTACAAAATTATTATTATTTTTATTATCGTTTATTTGTAACACGCCAACATATTTCGTAGCGCTATACATAAGTTAAGTTACAGGCAATGACAAGTTCAAGATTCACACATTGCAAAGAGTGGATGGCCCTGTCTTTGAGCTTGGAATCCGGTGTCCATAGCGCTTTCCCTAAAGCACCTTGCAGTATTGAAACTCGCAGACTTACAATCTAAAGAAAAATACAAAATACCCAAAACTACTTCACCTTCAACCAACATGTTTACCTAAAAGTAATGGAGACTGCAATCGGTTCCAAAATGGCTCCACAATATGCTAATCGATTTATGGCTGCCCTTGAACAGAAATTCCAGGCCACATATGTCCACAAACCTTACATATACTACCGTTGCATAGATGATCTATTCATCATATGGACAGAAGGTTAAAAAATCCTTAGGGACTTCCACAATTCTTTCAATACCTTCCACCCATCTATTAAACTTAAAATGGATTACTCTGCAGAACAGGTGAACTTTTTGGACACTACCATATCCATCACAAATGGCACACTTCTCAGATATGTGTATAGGAAACCTACAGACAGATGCAGTTACCTCTAGTTTCCATCCCTCCCACACTAAACAAGTGATTATTTATAGTTAAGCCATCAGATATCATTGCTTATGTTATAAACCCTGTGCCATCACACAGAAAGTAACCTTTGCCATTAAAACACTGCAAGAACACCTGTTACAATACAAAACAAAATAATTAACTTCACATACACATGCGAGCCACAAGTGCGGGCCTAGCGAAGCGGGGACCACGGTTGTGGCCAGGCAATGAGTGCCGAAGGCGCTCAATGCACTGGTGGAGATGAGCGCCATAAGCCTTATTCCAAGGACCCGTGCTACTTAGCCAGTGATTCCCCGAGACACTCGAGACTTCTTAATTTATGCTCTCATTGCGCTGGTGGAGTTCATCCCGAAATCCGCGGGTTGGCCGCAAAATTAGGACCCGTATGACTTAGTACCTGAACCATGCAAAAATACGGATTTAACGGCCCAACCACCAAAATGGAAAGGCCCAGGTAGCCTGCGAGTGAGGTTGCCATTTAATTTGAGACATATTTTGCAATTTTGAATGTTCAAAATTAGCCTAAGCGAGGGAAAAAAATGGCGGCGGAAAAAAACCAAAACGAGGCAGAAGCACCCAAACTCCACCACCGAACTCGGAACACTTACCAGAAGCCAGTAACACATCCTGCAGCACGTAGCACAAAGAAAGTCGAGGCCATTTTCTATGGAGTAAGCAACTAACTTGGGTACAACGCAAATCGCGCATGCGCACTGCGTTTTAACGGTTTCTACTGGAGCTGGGAGTCTATAAATACTTGACACTTTTTTCTCAATTTCTCTTCAGGTGATGAACAGTGTGACTGTACATTTCTCTGGTGGCGTTACTTCTGAAGCAACTTGATTATCACTTAAGAAACCTGCAAATTACAGCAAATAGGTAAGCTAAAATAAATTCATAAGGAATTAATAAATTATAATTAAAAAAAATGAAGGTTTTATATATTGCAAACAACAACATTATTTATATAGAGAAGGATTTATAAGACATTAATCATGTATATTAAGATTTAAAAGATAGATCAATGTTTATAATTAATACATTAATAATTTTAAAAAATATATAAATATGGTTTTAAATATTGCTAACAAGATTATTCATGTACAGAAGAATCTAGAAGACATTATTCATGTACAGTAACATTTATAAATCTTTATGTGAATTAAAATATTGTAAATTTAAAAATAACAAATGTAAAAAAAGGGAAAGCGCAAAAATAGCTATGATTAACATATAGTTTACAAAACAAATCTATGGTCTTAGCAAATTAAATTATCATTAATATTTACAGTGGATTTCAACATTTGCATATTTCTGTCATTTTCCACAGACTCTGCCTGGAGTGCCACTGACTACTTTGCAGCACTGCACGGTTTAACACAGACTGTAAACTCTGCAGAAATGTACAGAAAACAAATTACCACGAACAGGTAACGTACATGAATTTAACCAATTAAAAAAATCATTTCATTAACAAAACAAAATGTTTTTTTTTGGCAAAAATTATTAATTTAAAAATTATTTTAACATTTGCATCTGTTTTTCTTATTTTCAACACTGCCTGAAGACTGTCACAGGAAGATTAGCAGCAGGGAATGGTTACAAACACACACCTCTGTCACCTCTACTGCCTGAAGAGTGTCCCAGGAAGATTGGCAGCAGGGGACGGTTACACACACCTCTGTCATTTATAGACAACAAATTCAAGACAACAGGTACAGTATTACAAGTAAAAAAATATATATATTTTAGCTAATGCTGTTTACACATATAAAATGGAGGGACCTATCAACTCTCTAAGCCTAACCCCATAACCTAATACTTTAATGCCAACGGTGGCGCACACAAAACAGGATAGCACAACCAATGTTCTTAACATATACAAAATGGAAGGATATATCCTGTTTTGTGTGCATCACCATCTAAACCTAACTCCCTAACGGCAACAGTGGCGCACACAAAACAGGATAGAACAATGGAAAAAATTTGCCTAACCCCCTAATGCCAACAGTGCCACACACAGAACAGGATACGACAAGAAATGCTGTTAAAACATACAAAATAGAAGGACCTATCCTGTTTTGTGTGCGCCTTTCACAAAATGTACTGCAACCTAACTAACCTGCTAAGTCAAACCCCATAATGCATGGTGCACACAAAAAAGGATAAAAGAAGAAATAAGCACAAAAAAAAGTACAAAAATGTAATTTAAAAAAAGACAGAAAGAAAGGATGAAAAATACAAATGTACTACTTATATTTACAGATTACTATGGCAGATACTGAAAACAAAGAGGAAAAGAAAAGATTTCAAACACGACAATGTGTACAAAGGTGAAAAGATCGACAGACGCCCAAGGAAAAGACAAGCGACTGATAAAGTTACATCCAAGCCCATGAAGGCAACCAAAAAACAAAAACATGTTGAAAATGTATCAGAATAATCTGGTAACGATAGTAATGTTGATTTACAGAGTCATATTTATATATGTTCTCAGAATTGTGCTTTAGTTAAATCATTAACAGTAGAGGTGCATAATTGTGGTAAGATGAATATTGTCTGTCAGTTTTGTAGGGCTTATCATTTCCAACAGGAAAGACCCAGAGATGGCCAGTTCGTTAGCTGCTGTCAAAAAGTCAAGGTAAGACTTCCACAAAGACAACAATTCCCAACATATTTACAAAGCATTATGACTGCGCCTACTTTCCCAACTACTAACATTTCAAAACAAACATAAGATCCTATAATAGTGCCATATCCTTTGCATCTATGGGTGCAACATTAGCTGCTAATGTGCCAGGACATGGCCCTTACTGCTTTACCATCATACTTCTCATTTAGATCCAGAAGAAGGGGAGCAAAGAAAATTTGCTCAACTATATGTCCTTGATACAATGGAAGCTGTTGAAAAACGTTTGCAGCTTCAAGAGAATGAAAAAAAATGCTTAGCCATTGTTTTTATAGAGCTTGATAAAATTCTGGCCCAAAACCCCTACACTCAAGCTTATAAAAAAATTGACGGAAGTAGAACAAGAACAATGAATTCATGCAGAACTACATCAATTATCAATCCCAATAGTCAATATGGTTCTTAAAAGAGATCGCCATACTGCTAAACGCCATCAAATGAGGTTGCAATGGTCTTTCAAAATGATGAGTGAAAACCACGATTTCAGAGGGATATTAGGATATATCCCAGAAATGAGGACCAACCTTTTATTAAGATAAGTATCTTAAGTACTAATTTGGATCCAATGACATATCCCATTTTTTTCCCTAATGGGGAAGCCGGATGGCAACCCAAATTAAAACTTGACAGTTACCCAAATTCTAAAGTACGTGTCAGAAATAATGTTTCCATGCTTGAATTTAAAGTGGCTCAAACTGCAATTTGAGATGGATTCAATCCCATTTTGTGTGGTGGAAAACTGACACAACAATGGATCATTGATTCATATTTGCAAGTTGAGGCAAATAATTTAAAGTTCATAAAATATCAACAAGATATACTACATGTAGAACAGTATTGTGGAATGATGGATTATGTCGCTGAGGTAGCTACAAACAGAGAGCTTGCAGCTGGCAAAGCCATCATTTTACCTTCTTCTTTCCAAGGATCTCCTCACAATATGTGAGAAAGATACAATGATGCTATGGCTATTGTAACTAAATTTGGAAAACCAGATTTATTTATTACATTTACATGTAATCCACAATGGCCAGAGATTGTACAGATAAACTGCCTCTGATAGACCAGATTTAGTGGCAAGAGTATTCAAATTCAAATTAACTGAATTAATACGTGACATAACCATAACTCAGTTATTTGGCAAATGTCTGGCTTATGTTTATACCATAGAACTTCAATAAAGAGGCCTTCCACATGCACATATGCTTAGAATTCTTCAAAAAATATATAAATTGGATACAGGTGATAAAGTGGATTTAGTCATCATTGCTGAACTACCAGATCCAGAAATACATGGTATACTATATGAGATTGTAACTCATTGCATGATTCATGGACCATGTGGAGATATTAATCCACAATCACCATGCATGGAAATTAAATGCACTAAAGAAGTTCCAAAAGATTATAGAGACAAAACTTATTCTAATTGTGATGGCTATCCATTATATAGAAGAAGAGAAGGCCAAAATGCCATTATTCATGGAAAAAAAGTTGATAACAGATATGTGGTGCCATACACTCCACATTTGCTCCTGAAGTATAATTCACACATTAATGTGGAAGCTTGCACGTCCATAAAATCCATTAAATATGTCTACAAATATATTTACAAATGCTATGATGCAGCTACCGCAGTGGTCAAAAGTGCAAAAAATCCAGAACATACTGAGTGATTACATGATGAACTTGCATCTCATGTAGATGCTCGATATGTAAGTGCGACAGAGCAATGTGGTGTCTTCTAAAATTTTAAATGCATGATCATTCACATGCAGTATGTCGATTAGCTGTACATTTGCTCCAAAGACACTTAGTTTACTTTAATGTTGGAAATGAAAGAAATGCTTTGGCACAAAGTTAGCATCGCCAAACTACACTAACTGTGTGGTTTCAATTAAATTGTATTGACTTGGAGGCAAGGGAATTGTTATACATTGACATTCCCTATCATTATGTTTTCATAAATGGATTATGGCGGAAACTAAAAAACTGTGGAAATAAAATACCAGGAATTTACACTGTAAGTCCAAGAGACCTTGAATGTTTCTGCATACATTTACTCCTTTTAAATGTTCCTGATGCACAAAGTTTTGAACACTTGAGAACTGTTAATGACACAGTTTATGACACATTTCATTTAGCTGTGCGACACAGAAACTTCCTGGCTGATGATACAGAATGGGAAAGAGGTCTAGAAGAAGCAGCACTGTGTCAAATGCCACAGCAGATGAGGGAACAATTTGCATTAATTTGCATCTTCTCAAATGTTTCAAATGTATTAGCTTTGTGGGACAAATTTAAAACAAATATGTCTGAAGACTTTTTGCAATGTTACAATGAGTCTATTGCAGATTTAAAAGTATTAATTGAAATTCAAGAGGTCTTTTTTACTCATGGATTAAATTGTGCAAGTTTTAATCTGCCAGATCCAGGATTCAGAGGAAATAAACTTTGAAGACTATGACACTGAGCTTCAAAAACAAATAATACAAGAAAAAATTGCAACATTAAATACATTACAATTACAAGCATTTAACTCCATAAAAATGCACTAGATGATGACAAGCTCAAAGTAATTTGTATCTAGATGTACCTGGTGGAGCAGGAAAATGTTATCTATATAATTTATTGATGAGTTTCATTCGAGCACAAGGTCAAATAGCACTGTCATTTGCAACAACTGGAATTGCTGCATTTTTGTTGGAAGGTGGAAGAATTGGGCATAGTGGATTTACACTGCCAGTTACCATTCTGGAATCATCAGTGTTGGATATTCAAATTACATCATTACAAGTAAAAAAAATGAAAAAAAGTAAATTAATTATATTAGATGAGGCTACAATGATGTCAGGCCATGCTCTACAATGTATTGAGCGTTTGTTGCATGAAGTCATGGATAATGAATTGTCATTTGGTGGAAATGTCATGTTGTTAGGTTTAGATTTTAGGCAAACATTACCTGTCGTTGTACATGGAAATCGAACAGACATTGTTGAAACATGTATAAAGTCAAGTCCACTATGAAAACTATTTACCCATATTCAATTACAACAAAATATGAGATCAGAAGGACAAAATTAATTTAATAATTGTCTCGTTAAAATTGGAGAAGGAAAAACAGAGCAAATTAATAATTTACCCAATGATACCGTGGAAATTCTATTGCAAATGATTTGCAAACAGGACATCATATCTTCTATATTGAAAGGGTTAGTAATTATCACAGTGCTGATTGTGTACTTGGTGATGACAAAGAAAGTCATACAAACTTTTCAACTGAATCTATTAATTAATCAACTCCCTCTGGAATGCCACCACATATTTTGCAGCTAAAAAAAGGTGCGATTGTTACTGCAAAATATGAACCCAAATTTTTTTAATGGGACCAGATTAATTGTTCAAAAGACCATTTTATAAATTCTGAATGGTACCCATAAAGGTGAAAGAGTCTTCATACCAAGAATAGATTTGGCACCAAGTGAAAGTAGCCTCCTTTTTGTACTTCAAAGGAGACACTTTCCCATCATCATGGCATTTGCAAGAATCAAAGTCAGGGTGATTTATTAGATGAGGGGAGACTTTTTACTAAAAATAATGTCTACTAAGAGGTGCTGTAATTTAAATTACAAAAAAGGATAACAAGACAACAGATGTACAAAAAAAAGGAACAATGAATGCTTTAATCTCAATGATAAATTCACAAAAAAATAATTCAACAAACATAGAGAACAGTGGTTTTATTTTGAAGACAAACTTTGATGTCACTGTGGCTATTTATAAGGAAAGTCTATTTCACATAGGTAATTCTATGTGCCATTTTCAATAACTACAAGAATACAAAAAACAAGTGAAACAAAAACAAAGACAAAGTAACATATTGGAATGTCTTGGAAGTGGCCTTATGGCATGATTGGCCCCACAAAACAGTTACGTCGCATTTTCTTACAATTCCAGTTCAAATGTTAGTACATTAAGTTACTGTTTCTAATGTTAAAAATTGTATTACAAGTTCTGGAAAGTTAGTCCGTTGTATGTAATTAAGGGTTCATGTTAGTAGGAGGATGATCCTTTGTTGCACAATTGAAATGTAGAATGAAAAAGAGATTATTAATCCCGGGAGTAATCCGATCACCAAATTTATTTTTTTTACCCCTTTGACACAATTGACTAAGTTTCACTGGGGTTTTTTCTCTTTGACTTCCTCTGGATTCAATATTCAAGATCACTGCATTTTCATAAAATTCAAGTTTAAATGTTATTACATTACGCTAATGTTTGCATTGTTAAAATTGTATTTTACAAGTTTTGGAAAGTTTTTTTATTGTATGTTATTAAGGGTTCATGTCAGTAACAGGATGATCATTTGTTGGAAAAATTAAATGTATAATAAAATAGAGTAATGATACAGGGAGTAATCAGATCTCCAGCTACTGGGGTCAGGAAGGAATTCATTTGTTTTCCCTCTTTGACACAATTGGATAAGTTTTACTGGGAGGTTTTCTGTTTGCCTTTTGCTGGATTCAATACCTATGTGGTTTAACAATATTTGCAATAAAAGTTGCATGTTACAAAGCATTATGTAATGTGGTTTATAATACTCATACAAAGTTGACCCATTGTTATATTAGTCCTGCATAGCTAACAATTACAAGTGTTAATATTGTTATAAAACGATGGTTTCCAGTTCTTGAACTACAAGTTGCATGTTAAAAAGCATTGTGTCATGGTTTACAATACATATTTATATAAAGCTGAGACATTGTAATATTATTCCTGCATAGCTAAAAATGAAAAAGGTCATATTGTTAAAAAAGGATGGTTTCCCAGTTCTTGAACTACAAGTTGTATGTTAAAATAATAAACACATTTACTATAATTGTTGTACTTATTCGTACATAACACATTAGACATGGAAAAATAACCACATAAGGTGGCAAAAAGCATTCACAGCATACACATTTTATTGCCGTCATTTTTTGACGGGCAAGTTGCTAGTAAAACTTATATTCCCAAAATCTCTCATTCTTTCATTTAGACAGCTACCAACACTGAGACAAACATTGGTCAGCAGAAGATTGGCCAATGAACAGCCCAAAAGTGAAATTGTTACCAAGCCGTACAATAAAATTTGCTGCAAATTATGTCAACATATCTGTAAAGAGGACACAGTCGCACATAACAACAAGAGCTATAACATCTGGGACTCACATTCAGGCACAACCTAAAATGCACTCTACATAACACAATGTACTGTATATGAAAGGGGCTGGTACATTGGGAAAACCAATCAAACATTACACCTGAGGATGAATCTGCACAAACTTTCCATCAAAAATCAGAATGAAGACCGTTACTGCACCCCAGTTGGATACAATTTCACCCAGAATAACCACTCCATCCAAAACCTGAAAATCTAAATATTCAGAGGACATTTCAAAAGTATCCTAAGGCGGAAGCTTTTGAATTAAAAATTATTTAATTTTTTGATTCAAAACATACTGGGCTTAATACTGTTTTAGGTTTTCTGCCTCATTACCAAAATATTTTTTGACCCAGACACATTCCACATCTCTCTACATGTTCAATTGGTGTTTATCTAATCCTCAAATTGTGGTGACATTTATGGCCCTTAATTATGGCTCTGCTCTGTTCTTATCTACACTTGATCTACAGACTGACGGGAAATTATTAATGATGCTTGTCTGTGTCCCATCCTAATCTCTGAACAGATATTTTTTTTGTTACATCTCTTCAGCATTGCTCTAGACTTGATAAAGAGAGGTTATCTGTCATACTAATTATGTATATGTTTGTCCAATAAAAAAAAGTATAATTATATGCTGCAATGCTCTGATTATCCTTCTAGATTGCTGGACACTCATAGCTACCATATATATACATATACACACACATATACTGTGTATATATATATATATATATATATATATATATATATATATATATATATACAGTATATACACATACACGCTAGAGATGTCGCGGACAGTTCGCCCGCGGACTATTCGCAGCGATTTTGTCTCTTTCGCGCTCGCATCGGACGGCGGACACATGCGCTTTTCGGTCCACCCCCTATTCTTTATCATTAAGTAAACTTTGACCCTGCACCTCACAGTCAGCAGACATATTCCAGCCAATCAGCAGCATACACTCCCTTCCAGAGCCTTCCATCTGAAGGACAGCATACATTTTAGAATCATTCTGAAGCTGCATTCGTTGTGAGAGGACAGATAATGTAGCTGCTGGAGATTTAATAGGGATACGTCATGATACGTCATATCTGGTGCAACCGTAGTGTACAGTGACATAAAACAACACTTTTTTGACTGTAATCGATTGAATATAAGTTGCCTGCCTACAGGCGTGTGTGTGAACCCTACAGCGCCTACTCTGCCAACTTTCGCCAGTGCACAGTGACACTCATATCTGGTTGCACCTTAGATTTCACGCTCAGTGCCCCAAATTTGAAGTGGGAGGACCGACCAAGCATCTTTTTCCATCTCCCGCTTCCAAAAATCCATGCCATATACACGTCCCCTAATAGTGGACTTAACAGGGATTAAACCAATAGGAATAGTACTACTTAACAGTACACACCTTATAATAACGCAGACAGAGGCAACGCAGAGAGAGGAGTCTGAAGAAGAGGAGTCAGAGGAGGAAGGTGGCTTTGAGGAGGTGGAAGACCAAACACAGCAGGCGTCCCAGGGGGCTTGTTGTCACCTTTCGGGGACCCTTGGTGGCTGGGTGGAGGAAGAGACCTTCAATGACATCAGTGAGGACAAGGAACGGGACATGGCTAGCTTGGTATCCAACCTTGTGCAAATGGGGAGTTTGCGGTTGTGCAAAGAGACTGTTTGCAGTTGTTAGCGGTGCATTAAACGGGGAGTTTGGTCTGTCACTGTGAAGCGGGCCTAACCCTTACACTACCTGATCGATACAACATCATACCTGATGTTTTAAAGCATGTTATTCCAAACAATTTAGGAATGTTAGCCCTTTATGGCTTAAAACCAGACTCTGCATGTCATTTTCCGTGGAAGTTTTGCCATGGATCCCCCTCCGGCATGCCACAGTCCAGGTGTTAGTCCCCTTGAAACAACTTTCCCATCACTATTGTGGCCAGAAAGAGTCCCTGTGGGTTTTAAAATCCGCCTGCCCATTGAAGTCTATGGCGGTTCACCCAGTACGTCCGATGGCGAATATTTGATGAAATTTGCGTCCGCGAACCGAAAATACACTAATACACACATATATATCACATATTATAATAGTCCAACTGCGAGTCGTCGGCACGCTGTTTGTGGAGTCCGTACGATTTAGCGATTAGCCCCGCAGGCGCTCATTGCCGGTGAGCCTCGCATAGCGAGGCGAGCCATTAAACCCGTAGCACTTAGGCAATGAGCGCCGAAGGCGTTCATTGCCGGCGAGCCTCGCATAGCGAGACGAGCCGTTAATCCCGGAGCACTTAGGAGCACTTAGGCAATGAGCGCCGCAGACTTGATAAAGAGAGGTTATCTCTTGCAAGCTTGTCATAATAATTATGTATATGTTTGTCCAATAAAAAATAGTATAATTATATGCTGCAATGCTCTGATTATCCATCTAGATTGCTGGACACTCATAGCTACCATATATATACATACACACATATATATATATATATATATATATACAGTATATACACATACACACATATATATCACATATTATAATGGTCCAACTGCGAGTCGTCTTCATGCTGTTTGCAGAGTCCGTATGACTTAGCGAGGCGAGCCGTTAATCCCGGAGCATTTAGGAGCACTTAGGCAATGAGCGCCCGTAGCACTTATCGGGACTTAGACACAAACTAAATACGAACCAAAATATTGTCCTGAGGATTCTATTTAGGAATCCTTGAACAACCAACCAAGGTTGTACAGAAACACCTTTTATGCAGCCTTTATTTTAATTATTATTGCCACATACTAATTTTAAAAAATTCAATCTTTATTTGCATTTTTAACAACATTTTAAATGTACAAATAAAGATTGAATTTTTTAAAATTAGTATGTGGCAATAATAATTAAAATAAAGGCTGCATAAAAGGTGTTTCTGTACAACCTTGGTTGGTTGTTCAAGGATTCCTAAATAGAATCCACAGGACAATATTTTGGTACGCATTTAAGTAATAACACCTAGGCCTAAAAAATAAACAAAGATCATTTTTTTGAGTATTATAACAAACTAAATACGAGACTCAAAAAATTACAAGATTAGCAGGAGAACAAAAACCGTAAAAAAACACTAAATACACATAAAAAAATAAAAACAACATCACTTACAGCATGGGGCAACAGGCAGGATGTCTGTGTGTGAGGTGGAACGCAAATTAAACTCGATTTTGACGGAAAATGGCCTAAGAGAGAAAAAAAATGTCCACCCAAAAAAATTAAAACGAGGCTACACAACCACGAAGTGCGTAAAACACAGCCTGAGACATATGTGGTCGAGAAATACTAAAAAAACGGTTTTGTCTCGAGCATGCAGCCTATATATAGGGCACACTTGACACATAACTGACACTTTCTCCTCAGGTGATGACATTCTGACTGGACATTTTCTGCTGCCGGAAAATCTAAAGAGATTGTTAGCTCTTCAGGATACTGCTTCATGAATATTACATTAAAAAAGGTACATTACATTAATAATCATTAATGAATAATTATTAAATTAATTATTAATTTTAAAAAAAGAATTTGATTTGATTACAAATAATATTGTGCTTATCTATTTGAAAGATATTAATTCATTGAATAATTAATTAATAATGTACTTTAATCATTAATAACAAAAAGGTTAACGTTTAATAATCCGCATAAAAAAAATAATATTTAAACACTGATTCATTAATTATTAATGTACATTATTTTAGTAATTCATTCATAATATTCATTATAAACTACCAAAAATATATATATATACTTTTGGAATATAGTCATGCTTACATCTTTCCGTTATATTTAGTCAGTCATTAATTTATTATTAATGGACATTAATTGATTATTCTGTAAAGACAAAGAATAAAAAAAGGTTGAAGAAAAAAACAAAAAAGACATATCTGTGATGATGTAGATTGAGTAATAGGTAGTAATTCAAATATTAAAAATTATTTCATTTCTTTTTAACACTTTCAGTGACGCTGCAGCTGTATCAACACAGACAGTGACCTTTGCAGCCTTTCAACAACAAAAACAGCACCTTTACAGGTATATCATTCAATTATGTGCTTGGGGGCAAAAATTTTTTTAACTCTTCATAGTTGTTGATGACAGTTACATTATTAAGGTATATTAATATTAGTAAGCAGGAGCTACAAAATTTGCCTATTTAAAAATACATTCATGAATATTGATTTTATGTTTTCAATCTATGCTAACATATCTGTATTGATACTGATTGATTGATAGGGATGAAGCAACTTATTATACATAATTTTTCTCTTTTTGCCCAGTTTCAGCGGACCTGCAGCTGAATGAACACAGAGAGTGACGTTTGCAGGCATTGAACATCATAAGGATAATCTGGACAGGTATAGAATTTAATTATATTCCTACAGCAAAAAAAAACAAAAAAACAATTGATGACAATTATTGAATAATTAATGTATATTAAGATATTAATTAATTAATAATTAGTAATCATACTAAAATAACAAAATATGATTTTACAATACATTGAGGAATGTGCTTTTATGTTTTGCATCTATCCCAATATATGTGTGTTGCTGCTGATTGACTGATAGGGACGAAGCAAAATATTAAAAAGGATTTCATTCTTATTTCACAGTTTCATCGGATCTGCAACTGAATCAACACACAGACTGACGTTTGCTGCCTTTGAACACCATAAATATCACCTTCACAGGCTCATCATATCTTAACCGGACACAAGACAGAGAGTGCATTTGCGAGGATTTGGACACAAAGAACTGCAACATCACAGGCATATGATTTAACTATGCCCTTATGGTTTGACATTCATGACACTTCATTATTAATTGAGAAAAGTATATTACAGATTAATAGTGAGCAATGTAACCATATACCATATTAATGAAAATTAACATTTTACAGAATGAACTTCTACAGAAAAAAAAGTTTAAATAAAAAAAAGGTTTTATATAGTGGAAGATTGATTCCAACTAATTGCAAATAAATGTGCTTTTTATTATGTCATTTTGAAAAAAAAAGAAAAGAACTTTACCACACAGCATATTAATTTAAATGAACATTTTAAAGAATGAACTTCTAAAGAAAAATATTGGTTCTATAAAAAAATAAAATAAAAAAAATAAATAGTGCAACATTCATTGCAAATAAATGTGCTTTTTATTATGTCATTTAAAAAAAAAAAAAAGGACCTTTACAGATTTAAAGTGTTCAGGACAATTACAAAAAAAAAATATACATATATATGCTTAAGTCATTACGTTTTAAAGAACAACAATTAGACATCATAGCTACATTCATTGAATCTTTAGGCAGATTGAACAGTTTCAGCTTCTTTATGACAATATAAGTAACTTTGAAGGTTTTACATTTATCCCATTTTGGAAATCATTCAATAACGTACATTTATATTAATTTACTAATTAATTCATAATTACATTTGCAATATATATATATATGTGCAGGCCTTTGCTATTTAATATATGTCAATAAAAAAGTACAGAAATGGTTTCATTTATTGCATTGTAAAAAAGTACAAGATTTGAAAATGGTTGCATTATTTCATTCATCCAATTCACTTTTATATTGGAAACAGGTAAAAACAATATGTACAGAAAACAAGCAACAAATAATTATTACATCTCTGTTTACAATTACAGATTAAAATGGCGGATAATGTAGAAGACAAAATTTAACGCAAAAGAAGATTGGCAAGGGAAAGGAAGCAAACGCGGAGAGATGCACAGTCACCTGAAACTTCCAACGCTTGAGAGAAGAAGACCGCCAGAGACTTTTTTAATAAAAGAAAAATGAGTAAGAAAGCAGCAAGTGAGTGTGCTGGGGCTTCCAAGAAATGAAAAAGTAAACAAAAACATGTCTGTGAACCCTTGCCCAATGATACTATATTGCCTACTAACTCCAATGTGGAGACACATGACACCAATGTACATATAGAAAGTTGTACTGATATCTATGTTGAGGAAGTGCATGACAATGTGTTTAGTAGAGAACTACAAGTAGACACTCATTATTGTGGATTACTTAATGTTGTTTGTCAGTTTTGTGGGGCCTATCATTTTCTAAAGGAAAGACCTACTGACGGAGATTTCATTAGTTGCTGTCAGAAATGAAAGGTAAGACTTCCACTAAGACACCCATTTCCAGATTATTTACAAAGAATCATGAGCAATCCAACATTTCCAAATTATACTAATTAAAAAAAAAACATAAGGTCTTATAACAGTGCAATTTAATTTGCTTCAATGGCTGCCACATTAGCCGAAAATGTACCAGGACATTTAGAGTTCAAGGACAAATTTACCATAGAACTTCACATTTACACCCACAAGAAAGAGAGCAAAGGAAATTTGCAGTTACAGTATATGTCTTAGATACAATGGAAGCTGTGGATCAAAGAATGACGCTTCCAGAAAATAAACAGTGTTTGCGCATAGTCTTTGAACAGCTGGATAAAATTATGGCTAAAAACCCATACAGTCAAGCATACAAACAATTAGCACAGCTTGAAAAAGAACAACAGGAACATGCTCAAAGACATCAATTGCCAACGCCAAGAGTAAATATGGGGTTAAAAAGAGATTGCAACACTGATCAAAGATGATATAATTTACCAACAGTAAATGAGGTTGCCATGGTGTTTAAAAATGAAGATGGTGAACCACCTTTTCAGCGGGATATTAGAATATATCCATTGTGATGGAGTGCCATTAGGGGTCACAAGAGAGCTCTGTAAGACTACTCCCCTGAGAATGAAAAGAGTTAAATCCAGGCAGTTATCAGAGGCTAAATGGAAGCACAGCTGTGAACTGCCTTTAAAAGCAGCATAGAGATGGGTGGAGTCTCTCTCACTTAGGCTTGGGCCTAAGAGCCGTGAGCTGTGTGTGAAAGCCCTGGACAGCTCAGCTGCGGGGATCCTGAGAGCTAGGATTTGTGCTGGAGCGAGACAGTCAGGAAGGCTGCTGTGTTCCAGAGTTTGCGCACAGAGAAGACTTCTGTGGTATTGGAGATATTCCACTGAGATAGGATTATCTGAAGACCCCATCCCTATTCTCATTGTATCCAGAGAAGGATTACAAAGGTCCCAGGGAGAAGAAGAGTGCATTGAGAGTGAGAGTAAGAGTTCCTCATTACAAGAGGGTGACAAGGGCCCTATGCTTCACCCACGATTGATAGAAGCTGTAGAGGAAAAGGCAAATAAGAGACTGTTTGGTTCCTGGCCACAAGGTGGCGATATAACAAAGATAAGAGACTGTTTGGTTCCTGTCCACAAGGTGGCGATATAACACAAATAAGAGACTGTTTGCATCTTGGCCACAAGGTGGCACTCCCTGTCACAGATAAGCTGCACAGGATATAGTCAGGGCGTTCCTGAGTATAGTAAGCACGTTTATGTAGGATTTATTTTATTGCTGAATACAAGCACTGTTTTTGTTATTTTTGTGCTAACAAATAAAATAGCATTAAAACTCAACTTTGGACAAGCCTGCTGTGTCTTCCTCCCTGTATAAAAGAGATAAGAAAGTGCAGGACGCAAACCCCGCCAGAAGGGGGCGCCCTGTTACACCATGCAATGAAGAACAACCATTTATCAACATAAATATATTAAGTTGTAATTTAGTTCCAATGACATATCCCATTTTCTTTCCAAATGGGGAACCTGGATGGGAACCAAAATTACAATTGCAAAGTTATCCCAATAGTAAAGTTCGTGTTAGATGCAATATTTCTATGCTGGAATATAAAGTGGCAAAAACTGCTATTCAAAATCCTTTTAATCCCGTTTTAAGTGGGGCAAACTCATTCAACAATGGATTATTGATTTATATCTACAAGTTGAAGCAAATAATCTAAATTTCATTACATTTCAACAAAATAAGCTATGAGTAGAACAGTATTGTGGATTGATGGATTATGTTGCAGAATTGGCTACCAGCAAAGACATTCCAGCTGGAAGAGCAATTATTTTGCCAATCCTAATTCACCATGTATGGAAAATAAAAAATGTACAAAAGAATTTCCTAAACAATTTCAAATGCAAACTTATGCAAATTGTGATGGATACCCTTTGTATAAAAGAAGACAAGGACAAACAGCTATTATCCGTGGGCAAAAGGTTGATAATAGGTTTGTCGTTCCATACAATCCACATTTGCTCATCAACTACAATGCACACATAAATGTGGAAGCTTGCACTTCTATTAAATCAATCAAATATGTGTATAAATATATATACAAAGGATATGACACTGCAACTGTTGTGCAAGGTGCTGCAAACGAAAAGGAAAATCCAATTTTATATGACGAACTATCAAATTATTTAGATGCTCACTATGTCAGTGCCCCTGAGGCAATGTGGCGGCTTCTGAAATTTGAGATGCATGATAAGTCACATGCTGTGTATCGATTAGCTGTACATTTGCCACAAAGACAGTTTGTTTTCTTTACTGCAGGCAATGAAAGAACTGCATTAGCTCAAAGTGAACATAGAAGATACCATACTTACTGCATGTTGTAAATCAAAATGGCAGGATACACAGGCCAGACAATTTTTATACATTGAGATACCATATCACTATGTATTTGTAAATGGTCTATGGCGACAACGAAGAAGAGATACACATAAATTATACCACAAATTTATACCGTCAATCCAAGGGACATTGAAAGTTTCAGTTTAAGATTACTTCTTTTACATGTTCCCGATGCACAGAGTTTTGAACATTTACGTACAGCGAATGGCATAGTTCATGATACATTCCTATTAGCTGCAAGACATCAAAACTTCATAGCTGATGATACAGAATGGGAGAGGTGTCTGGAAGAAGCAGCACTATATCAATTGCCAAAGCAAATGAGACAACAATTTGCATTCATTTGCATCTTTTGCAATGTACCTGATGCATTTACTTTGCGGGAAACATTTAAATTACATATGTCGGAAGACTTCTTGAAACGTTACAATGAGCCAATAGCACTGTTAAAAACCTTGATGGAAATACAAGAAATATTGTTTGCTCATGGATTAAATTGTGCAAGTTTTAATTTGCCTGATCCAGGACTAATAGATGACATCAACATTGATGATTATGACACTGAGCTACAAAAACCAAAAACTGAAGAAAAACTGGCAACTTTAAATACTTTACAGTTACAAGCATTTAATGCCATCACAAATTCTACAGATAATGAAATGGTCAAAGACCGGTATTTCTATTTAGACGGCCCAGGCGGATCAGGAAAAACTTATCCGTACAATTGTTTGATGAGTTATATTGGAGCACAGGGTCAGATAGCAATGCCATTTGCAACAACTGGAATTGCAGCACTTTTGTTAGACGGTGGTAGAACTGTGCATAGTGGATTTAAGCTGCCAGTTCCCATTTTGGAAACATCAGTGTCAGATATTCGACTGAATTCTTTACAAGCAAAAAAATTTAAAAAAACAAAATTAATTATCATAGACGAGGCAACAATGATGTCATGTCATGCTCTGCAATGTATTGATAGATTCCTAAAAGAACTGATGGATAATAAGTTGCCATTTGGTGGAAAGGTCATGCTGTTAGGAGGAGATTTTAGGCAAATATTACCTGTTGTGCCACATGGAAATAGAACAGAGATCATTGAAACATGTATCAAGACAAGTAAACTGTGGAAAATATTTACACATCTTAAATTAGAATTAAATATGAGATCTGAAGGCCAAAATGAATTCAATGATTGGCTCATTAAAATCGGAGAAGGAAAACATCCACAAATACATGATTTACCAAATGATACCATTGAAATTCCATCAGAAATGGTTTGCAAGGAATCACTCATATCAGCCATATTTCTAAACACTCTTAATAATGATGATTACTCAGACATTGCAAACAAAGTGATATTAACATCAAAAAATATAGATGCCTTGAATGTAAATAACAACATTTTACAATTCATAAATGCACCACAAAATAAGTATTACAGTGCAGATTCAGTTCTGGCTGATGATAAAGACAGTGAATCGAATTTTAGTATCAAATTTATTAATTCTTTAACACCAACTGGAATGCCACCACATACTGTATTTTACAATTGAAAAATGGGGCAATTGTCATGTTATTGAGAAATATGAATCCAAAAAAAGGACTTTGTAATGGGACCAGATTAATTGTGCATGAGTTAAAAGATAATTTTATACATGCAGAAATTATGGCTGGGACCTATAAAGGTGAACAAGTTTTTATAGCAAGAATTGATTTAGCTCCAAGTGAGAGTGGTTTGTCTTTTGTCCTTCAAATGAGACAATTTCCAGTTATCATGGCATTTGCCATGACCATCAAAAAAATCCCAAACACAAACTTTTAAGTCTGTTGGTATTTTTTTAAAAGAACCAGTTTTTGCACATGGACAACTCTATGTTGCTTTTTCAAGGTGCACTAATCCAAAGGAAATTAAAGTACATGTTGAAGAAAACCAAAGTCAGGGTAATTAATTGGAAGATGGATGCATTTATACAAAAAACATTGTGTACTATGAGGTGCTGTAAATATAGAGGACAGTGCTTTCATTTCGACGACAACATTTTATGTTACTCGATCTGATTTCAGAAAACCACTATTTCAATAAGAAGCTTCCAGTACAAAATTTTAGTACTCTGGGACTCTTTAAATAGGGGACAACAATTTCACTTAGGAAAATCAATGTGCCATTTGCACAGAGTACAACCAGAACAAAAAAATGGAAACTACAAGAAAAACAACAGTAAACAGTCCTTAGACAGATTGGAATGTGTTAGAAGTTACCTTCTCACATGATTGGCCCCACAAAACAATTACGTGACATTTTCATGACTTGCAAGGTTAAATGTTATTGTTTTATGTTACTATTTCACATGTTAACATTGCATTTTAAAAGTTTGGGAAAATTATTTCAATATATATGTGATATAGTCAAAAATGTATGTTAATACAAGTTTGATCATTTGTTAATACATTGAACTGTATAATTTAAATACAGAGTATTGATTCAGTAATCCAATCACCAGTTAATAGGGTCAGGAAGGAATTTTTTTTTTTCCCTCTTTGATACAATTGGACAAGTTTCAATGGGGGGTTTTATTGTTTGCCTTCCTCTGGATTCAATGCCAATTTAGTTTAACAACAGTTTAAAAAAAAAAAAATCTAATGAATGTTACAAAGCATGTAATTGTTCTAAATACTTAGTTAATTAAATTTTACATAGCCCTCTGTTAGTCATGGATAAATATCAATAAAAAAGTGTTAGTATTGTTAAAAAAAAGGTTCAAGTTGCATATTACAAACTTTTATGTTATGGTTTACAATATGTATTCATGCAAACGTCAGACATTGTTATATTGTTATTATATATATCACAATTAAAAGACTTAAGATTGAAAAAAAAACATTTGAGACATGTTGGTGAAATATAAGTTGAAAGTTAAAAAAATTAAAAGTTTTATTCAAAATTTGTT
Source organism: Discoglossus pictus (assembly GCA_027410445.1). Classification (NCBI taxonomy): domain Eukaryota; kingdom Metazoa; phylum Chordata; class Amphibia; order Anura; family Alytidae; genus Discoglossus; species Discoglossus pictus. Next base: position 147,893,225 of record CM050165.1, read on the forward strand.
ATTTATTTGTATATAAAAAAAAGGTTAAGAATGTCAGAGACTCATATTGTGTTGCAAACAGTTCTCACAGCATTACAATTTTATTGACCGTCATTTTTTGACGAGCAAGTCGCTAGTATATATATATATATATATATATATATATACACACATATATACACACATATATACACACACACACATATATATATATCTATATATATACATATATACACACACATACATACAGGTCTCCCAGGAATAAAGTAATTGCACTGCACTCTGGGAAACTTGGCAGGGACATGCACATGAGAGGGAGAGATGGATGGAAAGGGATATGGTTGAGACCTGCTATGGGTATATATTAGACTGATTGTCAGTGCTAGTTAGAGCTAGAAGGTTGCGGGCAACACTCCCAGGGAATCATTACACTTTATGTGACTTTTTTTGGAAATTGACAAACACATATACCAACTGAAAACTCAAGTACAATACCCCTGTTTAATGGCTCTGCTCTGGGTGCCTTCATTATATTATGTGAAACTAATATATATAAGACAATCCAGGCATTATTGTGGCACTCAAAAAAAAATTGTCTGAAAGATTGGTACTGTATCCACCTGTGTGGGAAACTAACATGAGTATTATTATTCTCTGCATTTTTCCTTTGTGATGTTTGATCTTTTAACTTTAAATTCCACAACTTTTTTTTGTGAAATTCTACCCTTTAGTCCACACCTTAATGTCACTGTACATTTTTAACCTATGGTAGCATGTTACTAAGTTACAGTTTCCCAGTAATAGGACCATAAACATTATGTTTGTATGCTGCCTGGGCAGATTCATACAACATTCATTGAGCATTATTGATTTTACTTATAGTCTGAAATATAATTCAGTTATAATTCCATTAATATTTGAATTTGTTTAGTCTGAGCTTTGTTCATATACAGTATATACTTAGAAATATAGCTCTGTAACAGCTTCAGTATTTCTAAATAACATAATTCTTTACATATTAATCTAATCTCCAAATGGGTTAGAGCATAAATATATACATAAATATATACATTTTATTTGTTACAAGAAGAGAATATATAAACAATCTTTAGTGTGAAATTACAAATCCAAAGGCATTTTACAGCATTTTACAGATGATAATCTATAGAGGCATTAGCAATATCACTTGTCAAGTTAATAATATGATTTAATACAGCAGTTTCACTGATTCTCCTGAGTTTTTATTCTTTATACATCTCTGGGCAGGCTGTAAGGTAAGTAATAAAATGAAGGGTAGGAGGCAAGGGAGGTTATGAGAAATGAGTGTAGTCCATAGAATGATGAAATAAAGTTAATGTGTTCATGGAATAGACACTTGGGGCCTCATTCTATTATCGGCCGTAAAACGTCCGCAAGGCTGTGATTCCTTGCGGGGGTTCCGTTATCTTGCAATTCAATTATACGGCCCTGCAAGGACCCTTACGGCCGGCCGTATATCTTGCAACCGGCCGTAAGCTCAGAAATCTTTAAACACAAAAATAAATTCAAGACGGCACTGTAAATGCTAGGGATCATAATGGGGGACATGAGGATTAATAGCAACCCCCTCTCAAGCTTGCACATCAGCCCAAATCAGAGATTACATTAACTGTTTATTTTCCGGCCGCAGCGTGGGCGGGTCTGAGGTGCTCCAAGCCTTGTGGACTTTTTACATGGATATGTGACATAAAATAAAAATAAATTTTATTTACGGATTTGAGTGTAGGGGAATGTTGTGCTATTAATGCTAACACCTACAATCACTTTATATTTTCCTCAGAGTGCAGGATGGCTTTATTATGGCTTTAAAATGTGCTTAATTGTGTGCGTGCGGGACCTTTTTTCTGCAAGTAAGCTGCGGCTTGGTTTTAGCCTTGCAGAGAGGGTTCCCGGAGCAATTGAATAGCAACCGGGGCTTTTTTGCGGCCAAAACTCTTGCGGCCGTTTAAGATCAAAGGCTTTCCTCAGGCGCGTGCGGCCGCAAGGGGTAGCAAGGCGACGGCCGCAAGCCTGCCGGAATCCCCGGCCGGAAGGGAATAGAATAGCCGGCCCGCATCTCCTACGGCCGATAATAGAATGAGGCCCTTGGTATGTACATTGAAGATAGACAATGAGCGGTAAACACTCAAGGGATGCAGCACTCCATAAGTATTGTGCATGATCCATCGAATGGATGATAATAGTTTACTAGTCATTCAGCCCTATTAAATTCCAATGTGTTAAATCATAGATCGTAATATAGACAGTAAGACTTACGGCTATTAAATTAGCCCCATAACGCAACCCGCCGGCGACTTGCGGGTTAAGACGTAGAAAGGCAGAAAAAAGCCTAATGGACGTGGAATGTGGAACTTTGCGGCCGCAAATCCTTTGTTCTCTCAAGCCTGTAACCGCTACAATTCCAACCATGCTATTGAATTGAAACAATTTCACTTACCTTCAACCCCGTAACACGCAAATGGAGCCCAGAGGCCAATGAGTGATAGAGAGGAAGCATAAGTGGGTAAAGTCCAATCTGTAGCACTTTAAATGCACATATACACACACTACTGTACTGTTATTAAAAGGGAAAGTGATGTTAGGTCTTAGAAATAATAACACAACATTCTCAAGCTCGCAAATCGCACACAAAAATACTTTATTTCATATTTAATTTCCGTGTTATATCGATCTCGGCAATCAATGTGTTAATACATATACTGTATCTTGCATGTAATAGAATATCATATTGCCGGCTTTATTAATATTGCACTATATCTTGAATCTGGGTCCGATCGTAACTCGTAATTGTTCTCTTTTTTTTTTTCACATAGAACATATAAATTGTAAAAATTTACAATATACAAAAAAATTAAATAAAATAATATAAAACAGACTCCGCATTCACACCAATTCTTCCATACAAGTGGTATATAAAAACATACTGTATGCTAGACAGGACATCGTTTAATAAAACTAAATAAACATTTTACCAGCATAGTAAATTCATCTGAGGTGGCTAATTATCTTAGAAAAATCTAATCTACTAGTATTTGCATTCCTAGTTTTCAAAAACATATTGTCAAGAAAAATTGTATAGTTACCCATACATGACATTTTGGATGTTCTTTTATGCTAGCCCTCCTGTGAAGATCTTCCATTATAGTGTAAATGTCCAGATACAGTCACATTTAAATGTGTGCTTCTTTCTTCTCTCCTACATCTACACTAAGATCTCCACTGCCGGTTTCTCTCAGATTTTAATCTCCATCCATTCCGTAAAGAAACTATATCTGCCACTACTTAGCTATCTACTGGTAGGTATAAACTATTTTTGGGTGACCCTGCTCTAACAATAAGAAACAACTGACATTTAAAATTAATATTCAAATGCAAATATTAATAATCTATGGGTATCATTGAAATGCTTGGGGTAGGACGATGTAATCTCAGGAAATACCAAGACCAAAATTACACAACCATTAAACTGTTGCTATATGCAGCCACCATGATGGAATTAAGTCAAAATGATAAGGTACACACTGTCTTTTATATCTAATTCATTTATAGTAAAGGGATTGTGTTTGGCAATGTAACTCAGCATTACTGTTTTGAGTATCTGACTCAAATACTTACTCAGCAGCACAAAACAATTGCTCAAAAGATCAGAGATGCTGGCCCTCATGTGGCAGCAGTTGTAGTGTCTTCAAGGATCCAGGACAGCATCTCCACCAATCATGTGGAGGTAATGAGCAGCCTGGCAAGGCACAATAGGGAGGAGAGGAGGCCTCACCTAATGATGTGAGTCGTACCTGGCTGGGCTGCTCAGGATTGGGGTGGACCAGAGCGCATTTCAGGGAGTCACTGCAGAGGCCATGCCACGCGCTCTGGTCCCCAGCCTTACCTCCTCTACCCTGGAGGCATCCCCCAGCCACCCACAGCCTGGCCCTCATCTCCTCCCACCATGCCTCCACCACTGCATGTGCCTCTGCCTCCCGGAGGTTGCCTCCCCCAAACCCCCCCCCCCCCACACACCACCAAGGAGATGGCGGCTGGCCACAGGGGATGGGAGCCCTGTGCCTAGGCGGAGGAGGACCTAGGGGCTGCACATATGTTTGTGCCTTCTCAACAGCACTCCTCAGTGACAATCTATTGGTCAGAAGGTTAACCTAATCTAGCCTGGCTACAGAGTCTTGGATCTTGGCCTACAGTATGTGATGGTGATATTTTGTGGACACGTATGGATCTGTTGAACATGTCACCATTTGATGGTCACTGAGGAATGCTGTTGAGAAGTGATTCTGCAGTCCCAATAATTTTTGAAGACCTTATTTTGTAGGTTTTGTCTTTTTTGTCTTTTTTTGTTTCAAGTACAATACTGGTTCATGAAGGCATCATCTGTATCTTCAAGCATTGTGAATGAAATGTATGAGGTGTAAGGTTTTCCCAGTGCCTCTCAAGTAGACATTCCTTCAATGACAGCACCCCTTAACATGTAGCTCCCACAATCTTAAAGCTACCATATAGCCAGATATCTAAGACATGATTGTTGTTAGCTGAAATGTAGACTAATACTGCTATGGTGGTGTACTTGCAAGGTCTCACAATGGCATGTTAATGACATCCAGCATTGTGAAGCATGTGATCCTGACCTCAATATCCGTCTGAGAACAGATCCTTGGGTCTAATGTAAGTAACAATGTATCTGTCTGCTGACCTTTGTGTTCTCTGCATATTAATGGGTATTTTCCCATATTGCTCATTATCCAGAGACCTAGCTAATAGTTAGTAATGCTTGCAGATGAGAATCAGGTGAGTTTGTATATTGTTACAGATACAGTATTTAGCACTGTACTGTACATGCATGTTGATTTGTTTTTTTATCCTTCTCCAACTTTTTTTAGTTAACCACTTTTTTTCAGATTTTGTTTTTGTTACCACATTGTATGTTTGAAACAGAATTGGATTACACAGTCCAGAGGTTAAACCATCTGTTTAATTGATCAGATATAGACAAGTTGTAAGTGCTATGCACATTAATGGTTTCTTCAAATAAATTTAGTGATTTTTAAAGGATCCTTTTTTTCATCAGATTCCGGTTGCAGTGTTGTAGTGACCACATGTGACCCTGGTAGATGCTACGCATCATGCTTCTTCTAGACTATGACATTACCCCCTTTAGGTATCCCCTTTTTACCACAAGCCTCTTGCTCTCCGGGATCCGCCCACACCACACCCATGATATTAATACACAGTCTTAACCATTTCTGATTGTGCTCTGTGTATGAAAAAAAGCTTTGTTATACCGTTCTAACAGTGTCAGTGTGTTGTCAATGTTTGGGGTTATGGGATTATGTATCACATTCCTATATTTGTAAACTAATGAACATTAGTTACTATGCAATAGATCAATACATATAATAATAAGAATAGCCATAATAGCATTAGATAGCATATAATAATATATCATATATAATCAAAATAAAGGGTTAATTCACATGCAAAATCCAATTAGTAATACTATGGAGTATCAACATTTCCCTGAGGGCCTGATAGGAATATGACAGGGGATACTGGAGTCGATTGCCAGTTCCATCTCTAGTGGACAGTGATTTGTCTGACCTCTCTGCTATAACCTGTCCATCTACAGTGGCCCTACATGGTATAGCTTCATGCAGGTACACAAGCCCCCTCACCACCACCACTTAGCAATCCAGAAGGGGACCAGGGGAACATACACCGCACTAATGTAAATTGATGAATAGCAAAACATAATGGGAGGTCACCAAATGGGAATGGATATACATCTTGGCACGTGGCCACCAGCAATAGAGTGGGACTTTCCAGGATGGGCATAGCAGAGATGGAGGTGAGTTGGCTGTTGATCCCCACAGCCTCCATGTGTTTCTGCAGCCCTTTCAGATGAGTTAGAGTGTTTTGGAGAAAACTAAAGTAGTTCTAGGAGATATCTGTCCCTGGCCAAATTACCAATATACATATAGTGTGCACACCTTAGAGAAATAATACACCAACACAGAGTTCTGGTATAAGGCTTTCTCTCGCCTACTGTTTATTGAATCAGCCGCTATATATAACATTTAACAATCAGATAAATGTTGCAACTAAGCGAAACATCAGGTTTATTCGGTAATTCATTGGTTCTGAGATGTCCGCTTTTACGGAATCTCAACAAGGCATTGGGTTAGTGCATTAAGGAGTCTCTAGGTGTCATCCCACAGTGGGATGAGTCTTTCTCTCATTGGTCAGAAGGTTAAGACAAAGGGAAGATGGCGTTCTCCTTCTTGTGTCCAAGGTGGGGTAGTCATCGTCACCCTTAGCAGACCGGAAATAGTGCTGCCTACATCTTGTATGCGGAAGTGGCAAATCCTCCATCTTAGAGTCTCCAATAATCAACATTGTTAATAAGGTTACGTAATACTGAAAAGAGAAAATGTATGAGTAGGGCAAACATAAAATGCATTTTCTTGTAGATCCTGATCCATAACAGTCCCCCCTAAAATGTCATATTATGTTTTCAGCATCATCCAACCCACCCATACTAGTTCATTGTAAAGGTTAGTAACTACTGCATTTTGGATAATACAAGTTAAGAGTACATGTTTTGTAAGCTATGGTTCCTCCGGAACACTATTCTTCTGTGGATTCTATGTCCGGATGTTGAAAGCATTGCGTGTGAGTATGACATAGGTACATATCTTCATTCGATCGGGCTTGCCATGACCTAACGTCACACCTACCCTATGTCCTATGCGGCATGGGAAAACCTAGAAGCCTCTATCAGCTAATAATGTAACTAACTCAGATCAGGAACCATGGTATTCATAAGACACTCTCCTTCGAGCCTGTGGTCATCTGCTTTAGCATATGAGATGTCTTATAGGTATCATCCTGGTCACCGAAAATCTATTTCTAGATTCTGGTGAACAAAGGTGGGTGAAGCCTTGACCATTGCATTCTGTAGATAAGTAAGTTCCTCCCTAGCGGCAGTGTGTACCCCAGGGGGCCGAAGGTGTCGTCCTTCCCCCCCAGCGGCAGTGTGTACCCCAGGGGGCTGAAGGTGTCGTCCTTTCCCCCCAGCGGCAGTGTGTACCCCAGGGAGCAGAAGGGGCCGTCCTTCCTCCCCAGCGGCAGTGTTTACCCCAGGGAGCTGAAGGTGTCGTCCTTCCTCCCCAGCGACAGTGTGTACCCCAGGGAGCAGAAGGTGTCGTCCTTCCTCCCCAGCGACAGTGTGTACCCCAGGGAGCAGAAGGTGCCATCCTTCCTCCCCAGCGGCAGTGTGTACCCCAGGGGGGCGAAGGGGTCGTCCTTCCCCCCAGCGGCAGTGTGAACCCCAGGGAGCTGAAGATGTCGCCCTCTCCCCCCAGCGACAGCTTACCCTAACAAGGGGAGACAACAATCTCCCAGACGGCGCAGATGGGACCAGGGTCTCTGTGGCCTGACCTACCGGGATGATGGACAGCCTGTCCAGATCCCCAACTACTCTCACTGGGACAACCGGAGGAGGGGGTAAGTGCAAATTCCCCTCCCCAGCTAACTCCTAATGTGGCCCCAGGGTTAACAGAGGTAATGTTAACCCCCACTGACCCCCACCTTTCCCTGGCTACTGAGCCGGAAGACGTCCCAAGTACCCCAGCAGAAGAGATGACAGCGGGGCAGAGTGCAGTCAGCCTCTGCCCTCCCTTTGTCCCTTGTACAGAGCAGGATGTCCTGCAAGTTATACCAGCAGAAGAGCTGGCATCAGGGCAGAGTGCCGCTGGCCTCTGCCCCTCAAGTCCCCTCAGCGTGTTGCCCCATCACCACAGCGAAATATCCAGGTGCCTGGTTAGACTTCCCCCCAAAGGGGAGATGTGTGACGAAGTGCCCTTTGCCACTTTGTCTTGGAGAGGACTGTTTGCCAGCCTCCTGCCCTGCGACTATGGCCCTGGGACATATTGTCCTTCAAACACAGTATTCGGCCATACCAGAGTGTATGTCACTCATTCTGGCCCTTTACATACAGGGGGGTCATTCGGTACTTGCCCTGTGGGAGCTGTGATACCCCAGATAGCTATGCCATGGAGCCCATTCATATGATGAAAGACTATGGGAAAGACTTTAGTTACATGGCAATTGAACTGTGTGAAGAGGATCTAAGCGCTATTCAGTAGTTTTGTGCGCTCAGATCCCAGCTATCTGGGGATATGTGAAATGTGAGTCAATGTGAATTGCAGTAATGCTGATGGGTTGTCAAACTAGAGAATTGACCAACAAATACTTCTGTCCGGACATCCCCAGGCCGATCCGTTGGGATCAGACCGTGTATGCCGGCTTATGGTCACGGGGGAGGTGTGTAACGGAACCCATCACTGTTTTACCCTGTTTTATGGTTATTTAATTCTTGGTTAAAATATGATCCTACTGTTATATTATATGTATGTTGGTTTATGCTCTAGAGAATATTAGCCAGACTATTGCAGACCTAGGCTAATAGATAATCCTATTACAGAGACTTCAGAGATAAGGGAGTTGATTGTATAAAGTGTTTTCATTCTCAGATAAGAACAAAGAAGGCTGATTTAATCAATGTCTGATTATATCAGGTAGCATCAGGGAGGTGTGACCCACCTATTGTTCTCTCTATGTGTATTGTGTGGCCAACTATGGGGGATGTGGATTGCCTGTGGGAAGAGATGTGTATAAATATTTCTGCACATAACAAAATAAAGTCAGTATTCATTTGACTCCCAAATTGTGTGTCGTCCAATATGGGAGGTTGGGGATGGTGAAACTGTAGTGCCTCTTGGGTATTTTACCGTATACCAGCGGAGATATTGGACTGCGTGTTCCAGCTCCGTTACACCAACCATACATTAAGTTCTGAAAATCCAGGCTCAGTAGCTAACGTGTCCTCATATGTTGGGTCACCAGTGGCAGTCATTGTTCCTATAGTTTGTGGGCCGGGTTTTAATGCCTGTAGTACGGGAGGTAAATCAGGATATTTGTACAAGTCTGCTAACTTAAATTTCCTTGAAAACCTCGTAGTTTTCCCTCTCACCCAAGCTCCCATCCAATATGTGTCAGCATCTACTGGACTAGGACTCTGTATGGTCAGGGTTAGTTGCATACTAGAACCGGTCACCCCACTATTCAGGCATCTACCAGTCTTTAGTAGAGTCATTCGGTTGAGGAGGGATCTGCCCTGGTCATCTTTCTTATTTGCAGCGCTCTGAGGTCTAGATTCCCAGTGTTCCCCAGTATTCCATCCCACCGCACCCCATGTGGAGCAATCTTTACCAAATATCTCGTCAATGACACATATATATATAGCCTTATTGTGGGAGGTCTGGTACAAGTCACACTGTTCAGGGACTGTGGGGTATTCGACAACGTCACAAAAATCAAAGGTGTATGTAGCTACGTGTGTAGTTTGGGAATTATACCAAAAGGTGATACCATCCTCGCATTTTGTAATGGTTACATGTTGAGCCTTGCTCAAATATACTGCAAGAAACAGAATAAACCACTGGGCTGCGCTCATTGTATTTTTTCCTGGTCATCAGGGGAAGGAACCTTTTTGCAATGTGATGCGTGGACCCACGTAGCCTTCCCTTCCAACTTAACTGATGTAGCTGTAATCAGTAGTACTTGGAAAGGGCCTTCGTAACTGGGTTTCAAAGGGGTTTTCCTCACAAATTTCTTGACGAGGACCCAATCTCCAGGAAGTAGTTGATGAGTACCTGTGATCACTTCCGAATCTGGAATAGAAGAGAACACTTGTGCATGGATTTTAGTCAATGCAGTGGATGTAATCACATAGTCAACAAGTACATCAGATTTTAGTTGCAGCTGCTGAGGAAAGTAGCACCCTAATCTAGGAACAGACTCAAACAGGATTTCATGAGGGGATAGTGCATGTTTCCCCCTAGGGGTATACCTGACACTGAACAAGGCTATGGGGAGACTTTCAGGCCATGGCATACTAGTTTCTTGTGACATTTTCAACATCCTGGACTTTAAAGTCCCGTTCATACGTTCTACCTTCCCGCTACTCTGGGGATGATAGCGTGTATGGAAGGACAGAGTCACTCCCAAGGCTGCCCAAGTTTCCTTGGCCAGTACTGCAGTAAAGGCTGGTCCTTGGTCACTTTGATCACTTCAGGGACCCCATATCTACAAATGACCTCTGTTAGCAGTCTCTTTACAGTGGTTTTGGCTGTCATGTTTACAACTGGATAGGCCTCTGGCCGTCCTGAGAACAAATCCACAATGACCAGAGCGTATTCAAATCGACCACTCCTTGGCTTCTGTATGTGATTAATCTGTATCCTCTGGAATGCATACAGAGATTTTGCTAAATGCTTCTGTGGGGGTTTCTCAGTTCGGCCTGTATAACATTAAGCAGAGATGCTACAGGACTTGCAATAGTTGCTCGTAAGTGTAGTTATGCCTGGGGCCATATAGTACTTGTCTATTAGAGCGTTCATGAGTGTCTTTGACAAGTGTGCCGGTCCGTGGGCCCACTGTACTGTTGCTGGATAGAGATTCTTTGGTAAACACAATCTCAGATTATCAACGTACAATCCATCTTTAAGGATTACTCCCTTTGCTTTCCACTTGTTTACTTCTTCTGGGTCTGCAGTCTTCTGCAATTCTTTGAGTAGTTTCAAATCTGTGGGTAAAGTCTGCACTGTATAGATATTTATGTCTTCCTTCTCCTCTTTCTTGTCCATTTCCTGTGACATCATTGCTGCCTTCTTAGCCATCTGGTCTGCTAGATGGTTTCCTCGTGCTTCATCTGAATTTAGCTTCCCATGTGCCTTCACTTTCAGTATGGCCACCTCCTTTGGGAGTGCTAAAGCATCTAGTAGTTCACGAATGGCTTTATCATTCTTTACTGGGGTGCCTGCAGCTGTCATGAATCCTCTGGCTTTCCAAATTATCCCAAAGTCTTGAGTCACTCCTAGAGCATATCTTGAGTCTGTATAGATGTTAGCTCAGACTCCTGTTGCAATTTCACAGGCCTTAGACAATGCAATCAACTCTGCTTCTTGTGCTGACCTGGAGGGAGGTAGGGAGAAGGCTCATCTTTTTCCGTAGTCACAGCATAACCTGTGTGATATTTTCCATTCTCATCAGCATACCTTGATCCATCCACATACAGAGTGATGTCTGGGTCTGTCAGGGCAAGTTCTTTTACATTCGCAAGGTGTGAGGTCTCTATTTCCATTTACTGAAGACAGTCATGAGGTGGGTTTACTGATCCTGGAACAGCATATGGGTCTTCAGACTGTACTTTGGGAAAACTATTCACATGCCAGTTGAGGGTTTGTTTTGTTATTCCTTCTGCTTCTAGTTCATCTTCATCTGCGGACTCCCACCATTTCAGCGCAGTCCCCAATGAGCTCCATGTACTCTGTGCAGACTTTGTTAGTGCTATGTGTGGGACAGCTGTATCCCAATGTTTAAAGAGCAATTCTGCTTCAAAAGGAAGCTCTACCGTGAGTGCGCTTTCCCCTATTGTATCATTATACAATGTCATCAGTTTTATCGCAACTTGCTTCAATTTCATAAGCTTTGCTTCATATTGAAGATCCCGTCCCGGTGTTTGTTTGTTCCACAGCGTACAATGTAGAGAGTCTTGTGTTTCATCTGTTTCTGTCTTCTTGACTAGGCGTCCCAGTAAATGACTTTTTACATCCGAGCTTATGTTTGACTCCTGATCCAAGTTCAAACTATACCAGAAATGTCCTTCTTCCTCATCTCCCCCCTCAGGAAATGGCAAGAGAGTGGCTGGATTAAGCACATTACACCTCTGTAAGGTGACATTATCTGGCAGGAGCAGTGAACATTGGAGACGGAGGTGTCTGGCTGCTGTCAGGTGCTTTGGCTACGTCTGATTTTTTGATAACAGCAATGTCATGTGGAGCAAGAACTGTCAAGGGATACCCAAGGACTATGTCACTTGTCTTATCCAGTAAGGCATGAGCTGCAAATACTGCCCTAAGGCAAGAAGGGCCTCCTCTTGCTACAGCATCCAGATGACATGAGAAGTAGCCAATGGGGCGTTGTCTGTTTCCATGGGACTGTGTCAAGACTCCCATTGCATGTCCTTCCTTTCTGATATAAACAGTTTGAACGGTAGGTCATAGTTGGGTAGCCCTAATGCATGGGCTGAGGAGATAGCCTGTTTCAGAGCGTAGAAGTTATTTAGGGCTATCTGAGTCATCTGAAAGGGTTCAATCTTCAGAACATCATACAAGGGCTGCATCAGGAGAGAGGCTTCTGGGATCCACGCTCTGCAATAGGATATGAGACCTAGGAAAGCGTGGAGGGGTCTGTGTCCTTCTGGTACAGACATTTCTTCTATTGTCCTAACACGGCTGCGTGTGAGATGACGCACTCCTTTGGAGAGGCAATGTCCCAGGAATATGACAGTCTCCTGACACCATTGTAACTTTTCTCTGGATGCTTTGCACCCTTGTTCTGCCAGATGTCTCAGTAAACTCTCTGATGTCCGTGTAGCTGTAGGAAGGTCTTCAGCACAGAGTAAGAGATCATCAACATATTGCAGAAGTGCAACATCAGGGTTTTCCTGTTGACAAGAATCAAGGATTTGACCCATGGCCTTAGCAAACTGACTAGGAGAATTCTGGGCTCCTTGGGGCATGACAGTCCATGTAAATTGATTATGATCATGTGTAAATGCAAACAGGTACTGACATGAAGGATCTAGAGGAATGCTAAAGAAGGCATTTGCCAGATCCACTACAGTAAAGTATGCTGCTGTTGGAGGTATTCCAGAGAGGAGAGTGTGTGGGTTAGGTACTATGGGAGTGTCTAATATGGTTGCTTCATTGACTGCTCGCAAATCCTGTACCATACAGTATTTTACTGGCTCTCCTTTCCTGGATTTCTTTTTCACTGGGAAATGGTGCGTGTTACATGGTGACGTACACCGGACTAACGCCCCCTGTTTCAACAGGCTCTCTATCTGCTGTGTAATTGCATCAATCTGTGCTGGCTTCAGAGGATACTGGGGTTTTCGTGGTAATTCAGCTCCAGGCTTCAACTTTACTATGACTGGAGGCACCTTTAAATGCCCAATATCTTCCTGACCACGTGACCAGAGGGTTGCCGGAATCTTATCCAAGATGTCGGCGGGGCCTTGTCTATTGTTACTTCTTGCATCTAAGTGGAGTAATATTGGTAGTGAACAGAGTGCTGACGTGTCAGTAATTGTTAAAGGCGAGGACACTTGTATAGTCCCATCCGGGGTAAACAAGATGGATGCTTGCAAGCGGGAAATTACGTCTGCACCTAACAAGTTCATTGGGCATGTGGAGGACACTACAAATCTAGCAAGCAGGTCTGGGAATGGGCCTATTTGTAGTGGCTGAGTCAACTGGTTGGATGAGGGGATGCCGTCAACTCCTACACAAGCAACATCAATGTCAGACAGGTAAGACGAGTCGGGCAGATCTTGTTGTCTTAGGACACTTCTGGCTGCACCTGTGTCTACTAGGAAGGTGGTAGGGATCCCTTCTATTGGTAATGTTAGAATAGCTTGAGGTCCCAGTCCGCTATCCCCTGAAAATACTGCCATAGCAGGAGATAGTGACACAGGCTCACCACTGTCCTATGCTGTGCTTTGGCCCCCCCTGCACCTCATTAGTGCCATCCCCCTGCTGCTTTGTCCTCAGTTTTCTAGGCATTTTACAATTCTTGCTGATGTGCCCAAACTTGTTACAATTCAAACACTGCTGTGTTTCCTTCTATTCCCCTTTATATGCCGGCTCCTCAGAGGTTACCATGAGAGCGGCAGTCTTTTTGGACGTTGATGATGTAGGGCGTGCATTTTTTACAGACTCCAGCCCTTTTGCAACAAGTAGCAGCGTATCTAATGGTAACAATCTATATTCTGGTCTGGAAGTCAATAAACCTTTCTTTATAGATTCCTTTAGCCCTATCACAAAAGCTGTACTTAGCATCTGTGTGTGTGTCTTATTGTGTGGGCTAAAGCCGAGGTCTGTAAACACCTGTGTGAGCAGTGAGTGAAACTTTTCTACTGACTCGTCTTTATCTTGTTTAATATCCTGCACACTAACAGCCTGGTCTGCCAATTTGTCCTTCGCCCAGTCTCTTAGTAGTTCACAGAATATTTCACCTGATTCATAGTCAGTTGTCTCACGTGGCATATCATACAGGTCTATTGTCTTTTGCATTATGGGTCAGTATGAATCTCCTGCTCTGATTTCACACAAACTAACCAAGTCTCTCCAGGCTGCAGCATATGTCTTCTGTATTTGTGATATCTTTCTGTAGAAAGGCATGGGCTGCTTCTCAGGGTCCGGTAGTGTGTTTATGAGGGAGGTGGCTTGTGTCTGTGTGAATGCAACATACATTAGACTCGCTCTACTATTTCTGTTACGCCCTCTACGTTAGCTCGTTCCTAAGCCCAGGGTCTTACTCCTCCACTCCTTCGCACTCTCTCCTACTTTTATCTCATCATCCCAATCTACACTGTCACTTTTAGGATGGCCTGCGGGAGTAGGGAGTAATGAGATATTGTTTATGTCCGACTGTCTCTGAGAAAGGGGAGGAGTGGAAGTGTCTGTCGCCGGTGCCCTTGTCTGTGGGGCGGCCCATGGTGACGTGTTATCTGGGAGTGGCGCGACTGGGAACATTGAGTATGGAGTATACATAGTTCCGTTAGCAGTCAATACAGGATAAAGGGGCGTACATCGAGTATGGAGTATACATACATACATCGAGTATGGAGTATACATAGTTCCGTTAGCAGTCAATACAGGATAAAGGGGCGTATTCACCATGGGGGCGCTCGGTATGACAGGTGGACCTTCCTGAGTGGGCGCCGCTATCATCTTAATGGGAGGGTTCAGAGGGTGACAGGACTCCTCCTTATATTGTGTGTGGGCACAATTTGGGGGCTGTGGCTAGGGGCAATGTCTTTGTTCTGCAGAGGGAGTTTGTGTGGTGTTGGGGTTACAGGGTGCTTGTATTACAGGGGGGACAACGGCTGGAAGTTGGGGACTGACAGTCTCACATGGTGCATAGTATGCATACATTTTCTGTCCACGTACTTCAACCTCTCTCTCTGTCCACCCCTCTTTCTCAATCGCCTTAGCTACCCAGTACCATGCTTCTGCACTCGGTAACAAACCATAATCTTGTAACTGCCCTCTATTACTTCTCAACACTTTCAGCCACTCTTCTGCCCTCAGATGTCCTCCCACAATATTTGTGAATCCACATACTTTAAACATCTTCTTAGATTTATTTACCACTGCTTCTCCCCCTCTTTTCTTTACTATATCTCGGGCCAACATGCCCTCTTTTATCCATCAGTTTAGTCTGATTCTGCCCCATCTTTCTGTCCTTAGTATAGCACAAGCTGGTTTTAGGAGGCAGACAAGAGGAGGGAGAGAAAGAGAAACAAACAGACCAGTTGTTTGAAATAGAGAGTCTGATGTGCTCGACTGCTGCGAAGAAAATAATAACTTTGCACGTCTTCCCTAAACTCAGCCTGTAGTTACCGCCCTCCGGGGGACCACTAGGTTATAGTGTGTAGCCACGCACTACTGGCAAAGGTATGGCAAGGAGCTTAGTGTATAGCAAGAGGTGAATCAGATAGGCATAAGATTACGGAAGAGAATAACATCACATTCCATTATTAAATATACATCGTAGCCGGCAGTATCACAACATAACAGTATGTTGTTTTGGATGGATAAAACTCACAAGTACACAGAAATATGCCAACTGTTACATGCAATGTATTCAAACAAAATAATCTCTCATTACATTGTAGGTCTTATGGAGATTTATTTCTTGGTTTAATAATCCAAAAACCCAACACACCTGTCTAAGGTGTGTTCATTGATGCCCCTGATGATTGTTACGTTGTTGTGTTCGTTACACAACCAATTCTTAGTCTGCATCTACATATATACTGTACTCTTAGGGGTACGTCTACTGTCCTAAGGTACTGTTTCCTTTGAGATACCTACTTTTACATTCGAGGTGCGGTCTCAAAGTCTAACTCTGTGTACATATCTTGAATTATTTACTTTTTAAATCAATCTCCTCCCGGGACACACCTACTTTCACACAATATTCACACAAACATTTACTTCACGTACTGTAATTACCCTTGAGCAAATTTAACAACAACATGAAAACATGACAGTTATTTTACTTACCGTACAAATTCATACGATCTTAAGCATTGGCATAGAAAGAATTCTCTTAACTAAGATACGTCCTTGAAAGAGTTAAACAAGATGGGAGGGGGAGTATTCTTTGGCTGTGTGTGCTCTGACCTTGCCTGTCACACAGCCACAGCAAATTCAGCTTCTCAGCTTCACAAGTACAGGGGGAGAAATTCTAAGCTACATTTCTCATTAACATATGCATCACAACCAGCAATAACAGATCATAGTAACATTTAAACAATTTCTGCAGAAAATTTCTGACAAAGATATTTTAGTCCGGGGTCTCACACCGTCGTGTGCTAAAATTGACGCCCTCAGGGCTATTGTGCTAACAGGGCATTAACGATCCGCCACTGAAGTCTGCATCCCACATACATGCTTTTACACCTTAGTGTGTGATAGACAGCTCTCCGGGTTATCACGCTACCAGGGCACGAACATCATGACCCCCGAAAGATATTCGGCTATCCAACATGCATAGACCCTCCCGAGGAAAAGTATGTCAAACGACACCGATCCCCAAAGTACGTGTATGCACGCCTGTACGTACAGCTCCTCCTGTCCCCGGAGTCTGCTGCACGTACACATGTATGTCCCGGACCACAATATCCAAGAAGTCACAATTACTCGACCCACACTCTCAACAGTCATACACAGGTGACAGATATCACTGGTACAGGATTCGTAATGGACTTGAGGCAAGTTATTACCTGTACTTTGACAACTTCCCCAACAGCGGGTCTGGATGACGGGCTGAGTCCCAGGAACAGGTTTACGCGGTTAAGGTGCTAACTGTGTCCTTACCATGTACCGGAGGTGATCAGGCTCCACCCGTTCCTGCAGGCTCCGTCCGATCCCTTGCGTCCGCTGTCAGCTCAGTTAAACCTCAAGCCCCACGTTGGGCGCCAATTTGTTTTAGAGAAAACTAAAGTAGTTCTTGGAGATATCTGTCCCTGGACAAATTACCAATATACATATAGTGTGCACACCTTAGAGAAATAATACACAAACACAGAGTTCTGGTATAAAGCTTTCTCTCGCCTACTGTTTATTGAATCAGCCTCTATATATAACATTTAACAATCAGATAAATGTTGCAACTAAGCAAAACATCAGGTTTATTTGGTAATTCATTGGTTCTGAGATGTCCGCTTTTACGGAATCTCAACAAGGCATTGGGTTAGTGCATTAAGGAATCTCTAGGTGTCATCCCACAGTGGGATGAGTCTTTCTCTCATTGGTCAGAAGGTTAAGACAAAGGGAAGATGGCGTTCTCCTTCTTGTGTCCAAGGTGGGGTAGTCATCGTCACCCTTAGCAGACCGGAAATAGTGCTGCCTACATCTTGTATGCGGAAGTGGCAAATCCTCCATCTTAGAGTCTCCAATAATCAACATTGTTAATAAGGTTACGTAATACTGAAAAGAGAAAATGTATGAGTAGGGCAAACATAAAATGCATTTTCTTGTAGATCCTGATTCATAACAAGAGTAGATTAGTGTGGTGTATGTTCCCCTGGTCCCCTTATGGTTTGCAAAGTGGTGGTGGTGAAGGGGCTTGTGTACCTAAATGAAGCGGTGAGCTATACCATGTAGGTCCACTGTAGGTGGGCAGGTCATAGCAGAGAGGTCAGATAAATCACAGTCCACTAGAGAAGGAACTGGTAACCCACTCCAGTATCTTAGGCATACAAACCTTGTGGATACGCACAGTAGATGTGCTGCAGTCCATAGGGTCACAGAGAGTCAGATACAACTGAGGGACTGAACAACCATATGTGAAATGTCCCCCTGGTACTTGAAAAATGTGATGTGGAGGTGTAATATGTCCACTATTTGTTGTCCCAATGTAGATGTGATGAGTGAAAAGTATATAAGATGATCTTTGTATTTTTAGGGTCCACATTAGAGCCTCCCTTAGTGAGAAAGGGTTAATATGTCAGCAATTTGCATGTATTTGTGTTGCAATTTAATGATGTAGTGTGTCTTTAATAGCTTTCAGCATGTTGCAGCATGGCTTATATTGGCATATGCATGACCATAACAACCTATGAGGAAAATGTAATTTATTTTTTTGCTATATTTGATATTTGGGAGTTGTGCATGTAATTGTAATGCCTTGCATTGTTTTCCCCATGTTTTGAAGTGCATTGATGTCTTTATATTGTCATTTGCAGTGTTACAAAATAGCCTGTAAACCCTTTGCGGGTCCTATTTGGAACCCATAAGCTTTGGGCTGCCATTTGGCGTTTGCAGGCTTGATTGCGGCTGCGGTAAAGAGCGATTTGTGCAATTGAATAGCTATGTGCGATTTTCACAATCGGAAGTCTTGGGGCCTTGAAAGATCAAAGGCTATGGGAGGCTGTAAGTTAAGGGTTTAACCATCGCCATTTTTTCAAGGCTGTAACTCGTAACCCGTTTGAAACCCGCAAAAAGACGTCAATAGAATAGCAAATTAACCTGTGACCTCACTTATGGGCTAGCGGATCGACTGAGAGCTCAATTGAACCAGGCTCTAGGTTAAAAGACCAATGTAGTACATTTAGAAGTAAAGCTCAAAGTTTTCAAAGCTGCTTATCTCCACATGCTTGTGCCTATCTGGAGTAGTAGTCAGCTCTTCCTGGAAGCTGGACTAAAAAAAAAAATCTAACCAGGCAGATTCTAATTAAGACTTAGGCCCTCATTCAATTGCGATTTGGCCAATTGAATAGGGGTCTAAATAAGCACATAGCATATTTTTTTAAATAAGTTTTAAGTTAATGAAAACCTTGCTTTTGGATAGATGCTTACTAACTAAAAACTATTTAAAAAAAATATGTTATGTGCTTATTTAGAGCCCTATTCAATTGGCCAAATTGCAATTGAATGCGGGCATAAGCATGCTCAGTAATGCGCTCATGCACTGTCAAACAACATTCATATAGTAGCACAGTAAATAAATACAATAGATGCCAGATAAATGTAGTTTCTGGTTGCTTGAGAGTATTAAAAGAGATGTAGATTAGCTGCACATAGGATGCTATGCTAAGTATATCTGTCAGTGAAGGCTATTCTAGCAGCAGCAGCTTTCACTCCTCACTTACACACATGCACATTCGGCCGGAGGGTGCGGTGCTGAACCCGGGGAATGTAACGCCAACACTGCACTGGCTCAGTCACTCATGCCTTTCTGCTTCCAGGTCACACTGACATACAGTGGATGAAAAATAAGTTACAAAACCTCTTATCTGCTCAGAATTGAACTGTACTCTTAATTTTTTTTTTTTTTTATGTTCTGTAAATTTGTTTTAATTTTTTCTGTAATGTTTATTTTTTTAACATAAAATTTTTTTGTATTTTTTTCAGGTTAAGTAATTTAAGACAAGTTAGTGTTAGGAAGTATGATGGGATAGGGTCTATAGGGACCCCTATGGTAGTGGCTAGTATGCCACAGGGGTCCAGAGGGACCCTTATAGAGATAGGTTAGGACACCATGGAGATACATAGTGACCACCATGTTAGGGGGTTAATTTTAGGTAACATGGGGGTTCCCAGGTAGAGACTCCATGGAGGAGCCCTTAGGGGACTTTAAGAACCCCCATTGGAGTTTATGTTGTTGCCTGTTAATCCAGGTAACTTTATTTTTCTGTTGTTTTTTTTGTGTTTTTTGTGTTTTTCGATTTGTGCGGTTCGGCCGTTAACTTCTTATTTTTCCAACCTTGTATTTTTTTTCTAAGTTTTGCGCCTTGCAATTTTTTTTGTCTAAGTCTTGTGTTCCTCAACTGCTTGCAGCCTACAGGTATCCCGCGTTTCCTAAGTGTTTGGAGGCGAAGTCCCGCATTTTTCAGTGCCTCAATGGCCCGCATTTACTGGCCTCACGAAGAGCGCCTTTGTTGCTCATCACGGGCCTCGCAATGAGTGCCTTTGGTACTCATCATGGGCCTCGCAATGAGCGCCTTTGGCGCTCATTGCAAATCTCTCTCCCCTCCTCTCCCTCCCTTGTGTGTCCTTCTCTCTCCCCTCCTCCCCCTGGGTTTTTACCCCCTCTCCTTTCCCTGTGTCTCTTCCCCTGACCCCTGTGTCTTTTTCCCCCCTGTCCTCCCCCTCATGACTCTCCCCCTCTCCCTCCCCTTTGTCTCCCCCTCCTCCCCCACCCCTGTGTCTCTTTCACACCCCTGTGTCTCTCCCCCTCCTCTCCCTCCTCTGTGTCTCCCCTTTCCTCTCCCACCCCTGTGTGTCTCCCCCCTCTCCTGTGTTTCTTCTCCCTTCCTCTCACTCCCCTGTGTCTCTAACCCCCTCCTCTGTGTCTCTTCCCCCCTCCTCTCACTCCACTGTCTCTCTCCCCTCCTCTCACTCCACTGCGTCTCGCAATTTTTTTTGTCTAAGTTTTGTGTTCCTCAACTGCTTGCAGCCTACAGCTATCCCGCGTTTCCTAAGTGTTTGGAGGTGAAGTCCTGCATTTTTCAGTGCCTCAACGGCTCGCTTCGCTTTGCGAGGCTCACAGGGGCGCCTTCGGAACTCATTTAGTTTAAGTCCTGGGTCTTTCAATGCTTTAACTGCTTGCTATGCGAGGCTCGCAGGCAATGAGCACCCTTGGCGCTCATCGCATAAGTGCGGTGAGTTTTAATGCATCAACTGCTCGTCTCGCTATGTGATGCTCGCAGGCAATGGATGCCTTCGGTGGTCATCGCTTAAGTGCTGTGAGTTTTAATGCCTCAACTGATTGCCTCGCCATATGAGGCTTGCAGGCAATGAGCGCCTTTGGCGCTCATCCCTAAGTGCTGCGAGTTTTAGTGCCTTAACTGAGTGCCTCGCTAGGCTCATCGCCTAAGTCGTACGCACAACGCAAAGCGTGACGGCATCTCGTGCTTTGACAATTAGACTATGTGATAGCATTGGGGAGGGTGCCTCAGTTTCGAGGTTTTAAAGAGAGGGAAGGTCGCATGACATGTCATCAGTAAAATGTGCAATTTAACCGACTTTCAAAACGGGATGGTCATTGCCTTTTGGGCAAAGGGTGGCAGTACTTCTAAAACAGCGCAGCTTGTGAACTGTTCGCGTGATGTGGTGGTTAAAGTGTACCATGACTGGACAAACAGCACCATAGCGAATAAACAGCATTGAAACTGTGGAGCACCACATGCCATTGATGACAGAGGTGAATATTAGATGCAAAGGTGTATGAGGGCCAACTGACATGCTACAGTTGAGACACTCACCTACAAAAAAAAAAACAGGGGCAGCCAGATGTATTTCTAAAACGGTATAGCTAAACCTATTGTGTATGGGGATCAGAAGCAAACTGCTGGTCGCTGCACCCATGCTGCCGAGATTTTATCATCAGAAATGACTTCAATTTGCATGGAAGCAAAACTGGACCTCTTCTGTTTGTCAAAGATTGCCTTCTCTGGAGAGTCACGTTTTCTGCTCCATCAATTGGACGGATGTTGGCGTGTCAGGCACGAAACCTCAGAGAGCAAACACTCTGCAACTATTGTTGGAACACAAACTGGTGGCGGCAGTGTTATGGTCTGGGGAATGTTTTCTTGGCATTATCTGGGTCCACTCATACCTCTGGAAGGCACTCTCAAAAGATTTGGTTATCTATCCATCCTTGCAGATCAAGTACACCTACACATGTTGACTTCCTTCCCTGGAGTGGATGGGATCTTCCAGCAGGACAACTCAACATGTCATATGGCCAACATTTCCTGGAATGGTTGGAAGAGCACAATGAAGACTTCCAAGTACTTCCTGCAGCTCCTTTAATTTTGCTGTAGGCCCCTTGGTAGCCTCCCAAACCAGTTTTCTTCTTGTCTTTTCATCAATTTTGGAGGGAGCTCCAGTTCTTGGATATTCAGGTCATAATAATGTGACTGGACCGTGTGTATATGTGTATATATATATATATATATATATATATATATATATATATATATATATATATATTGTATTTCTCTAAATTCTGGGCATGAAACAAGTTTTTTTTACTTGTTTGAGACGTTCGAATTAGAATACAAATGTACTATTTATTTACTATATATATACATATACTAGCGACTTGCCCATCAAAAATGACGGTAATAAAATTTAAAGCCTGACAATGCTGTTTGCCACACAATGGGAGCCTTCGGTGCTCATTGCGAGCCTCTCCCCTCCTCTACCTCTCCCATCCTCTACTTGAAGGGAGGAGCTCACTGCGAGCCTCTCGCAACGTGGCTCATAACGTGGCCTCGCAATGAGTGCCTTTGGTACTCATCATGAGCCTCGCAATGAGCGCCTTTGGCGCTCATTGAAAATCTCTCTCCCCTCCTCTCTATCCCTTGTGTGTCCTTTCCCCCCCTGGGTTTTTACCATCTCTCCCTCCCCTGTGTCTCTTCCCCTGACCCCTGTGTCTTTTTCCCCCCTGTCCTCCCCCTTATGTCTCTCCCCCTCTCCCTCCCCTTTGTCTCCCCCCTCCTCCCCCACCCCTGTGTCTCTTTCACACCCCTGTGTCTCTCCCCCTCCTCTGGGTCTCCCCCTTCCTCTCCCACCCCTGTGTGTCTCCCCACTCTCCTGTGTGTCTTCCCCCTTCCCCTCACTCCCCTGTGTCTCTACCCCCCTCCTCTGTGTCTCTTCCCCCTCCTATGTGTCTCTTCCCCCTCCTCTAACTCCCCTGTGTCTCTTCCCCCCTCCTCTCACTCCCCTGTCTCTCTCCCTTCCTCTCACTCCCCTGTGTCTTTTCCACCTTTAATGTGACCTATAAACTGTACACCTCAATTGAAAAACAAACTGAATTTTTTTAGGTGGAGGAAAGAAAGAAAAAAGAAAAATAATGTGGTTGCATAAGTCTGCACACCCTCTTATAACTGGGGATGTAGCTGTGTTCAGAATTAAGCAATCACATTCCAAATCGTGTTAAATAGGAGTCAGCATACACCTGCCATCATTTAAAGTGCCTCTGATTAACCCCAAATAAAGTTCAGCTGCTCTAGTTGGTCTTTCCTGAAATTTTCTTAGTCGCATACCACAGCAAATGCCATGGTCCACAGGTAGCTTCCAAAGTATCAGAGTGATCTCATTGTTAAAAGGTATCAGTCAGGAGAAGGGTACAAAAGAATTTCCAAGGCATTAGTTATACCATGGAACACAGTGAAGACAGTCATCATCAAGAGGAGAAAATATGGCACAACAGTGACATTACCAAGAACTGGAGCTCCCTCCAAAATTGATAAAAAGACAAGAAGAAAACTGGTCTGGGAGGCTACCAAGGGGCCTACAGCAACATTAAAGGAGCTGCAGGAATATTTGGCAAGTACTGGCTGTGTGGTACATGTGACAACAATCTCCTGTATTCTTCATATGTCTGGGCTATGGGGTAGAGTGGCAAGACGAATGCATTTTCTTACGAAGAAAAACATCCAAGCCAGGCTACATTTTGCAAAAACACATCTAAGGCTCCCAAAAGCATGTGGGAAAAGGTGTTATGGTCTGATGAAACCAAGGTTGAACTTTTTGGCCATAATTCCAAAAGATATGTTTGGCGCAAAAACAACACTGCACATCACCAAAAGAACACCATACCCACAGTGAAGCATGGTGGTGGCTGCATCATGCTTTGGGGCTGTTTTTCTTCAGCTGGAACTGGGGCCTTAGTTAAGATAGAGGGAATTATGAACAGTTCCAAATACCAGTCAATATTTGCACAAAACCTTCAGGCTTCTGATAGAAAGCTGAACATGAAGAGGAACTTCATCTTTCAGCATGACAACGACCCAAAGCATACATCCAAATCAACAAAGGAATGGCTTCACTAGAAGAAGATTAAAGTTTTGGAATGGCCCAGCCAGAGCCCAGACCTGAATCCGATTGAAAATCTGTGGGGTGATCTGAAGAGGGCTGTGCACAGGAGATGCCCTCGCAATCTGACAGATTTGGAGTGTTTTTGCAAAGAAGTGTGGGCAAATCTTGCCAAGTAACAAAAAACAAATATATACCCATTTCAATTATTTATTTTTACCAGTGAAACCAATATAACATCTAAACATTCACAAATATACATTTCTGACATTCAAAAACAAAACAAAAACAAATCAGTGACCAATATAGCCACCTTTCTTTGCAAGGACACTCAAAAGCCTGCCATCCATGGATTCTGTCAGTGTTTTGATCTGTTCACCATCAACATTGCGTGCAGCAGCAACCACAGCCTCCCAGACACTGTTCAGAGAGGTGTACTGTTTTCCCTCCTTGTAAATCTCACATTTGATGATGGACCACAGGTTCTCAATGGGGTTCAGATCAGGTGAACAAGGAGGCCATGCCATTAGATTTTCTTCTTTTATACCCTTTCTTGCCAGCCACACTGAGGAGTACTTGGACACATGTGATGGAGCGTTGTCCTGCATGAAAATCATGTTTTTCTTGAAGGATGCAGACTTCTTCCTGTACCACTGCTTGAAGAAGGTATCTTCCAGGAACTGGCAGTAGGACTGGGAGTTGAGCTTGACTCCATCCTCAACCCTAAAAGGCCCCACAAGCTCATCTTTGATGATACCAGCCCAAACCAGTACTCCACCTCCACCTTGCTGGCGTCTGAGTCGGACTGGAGCTCTCTGCCCTTTACCAATCCAGCCACGGGCCCATCCATCTGGCCCATCAAGACTCACTCTCATTTCATCAGTCCATAAAACCTTAGAAAAATCAGTCTTGAGATATTTCTTGGCCCAGTCTTGACGTTTCAGCTTGTGTGTCTTGTTCAGTGGTGGTCGTCTTTCAG
Organism: Discoglossus pictus; assembly: GCA_027410445.1. Taxonomy (NCBI): domain Eukaryota; kingdom Metazoa; phylum Chordata; class Amphibia; order Anura; family Alytidae; genus Discoglossus; species Discoglossus pictus. The sequence continues at coordinate 147,918,188 of CM050165.1, forward strand.
CCTTTCTTACCTTGGCCATGTCTCTGAGTATTGCACACCTTGTGCTTTTGGGCACTCCAGTGATGTTGCAGCTCTGAAATATGGCCAAACTGGTGGCAAGTGGCATCGTGGCAGCTGCACGCTTGACTTTTCTCAGTTCATGGGCAGTTATTTTGCGCCTTGGTTTTTCCACACGCTTCTTGCGACCCTGTTGACTATCTTGAATGAAACACTTGATTGTTCGATGATCACGCTTCAGAAGCTTTGCAATTTTAAGAGTGCTGCATCCCTCTGCAAGATATCTCACTATTTTTGACTTTTCTGAGCCTGTCAAGTCCTTCTTTTGACCCATTTTGCCAAAGGAAAGGAAGTTGCCTAATAATTATGCACACCTGATATAGGGTGTTGATGTCATTAGACCACACCCCTTCTCATTACAGAGATGCACATCACCTAATATGCTTAATTGGTAGTAGGCTTTCGAGCCTATACAGCTTGGAGTAAGACAACATGCATAAAGAGGATGATGTGGTCAAAATACTCATTTGCCTAATAATTCTGCACTCCCTGTAGTTCCCTTGAAATTAGTTGCTGCCTGGTATATCAGTTATACTAATTTTCTTACAAAATCTGGTAATTGCAGATTAATTAAGGCTAAAACCTGAAGATTTCTATTGCTCTTTACAGTTCAAGAATTCTACTCAATCTACTTGCCGTAGCAATGACTCTATCTGAATTCAGAAAGGTGAATTTGCCCACAGTTTGTAATGCATTTACATGACTCAAAACGAATTAGAAAGCAATGTAAGCATACGTTGCTTTATTAAAGAAGTATTATTGTAATATGCATGAGCTCAGTGTCCTAAAGGCACATATGAACTACTGTACTAATCTATTTGTCATTGCTAATAGAATTTTTACAGCATAGTACTGCCACCTACTGTCCGTAAATAGTAATGATTTTGTTGAAATATTTAGAAATTGGCCTGCATTAATTATTGTTGTTTTTGTTATTATTATTATTATTATTATCATTATTATTATCATCCTTTACTTGTAACACGCCAGCATATTCAGTAACCTAAATAGGGGTTAAGTACAAAGAAAAATACAGTGTTTACATTATTTTGTCTTGTCTATAATTGACATATAGCTCTGCAATATATTGAAGAGAAATTTACATGAAATCTACCTGCAAGACTATTACGATTACCTGCAGATAGATCACTGGTCCCTTTGATGTGGCACAATCATTTATCATACCATGCAACCCTGACCTGGCCTACTTAGGTTACAAAGTTTGACAATGGTAATAACATGTATTCAGTAAACCTGTAACACTGGTGGTAGAAATCATCCTGTTATGGCCGTCAAATTGATATATTGATGTTTACAATATGACACTATACAAAAACATTGTGGATCTTCTTGTTTTTCACATAATGTTTTTATAATAGTATTTGACGTGAGGGTTTGGAAGAGTAACTACCACCAGTGCATGTGGTGTAGCTGCACCAGGGCCCTCACCGGGTTCTCTCTATTTCCCCCTGAACAGGAGAAATTTGCAAATCTCAGAAGTACATTTCAGCTTCTTGGGCCTTGTCAGTGAGGTGTAGATGCACCCCCTAAGGTACACTAACAAGGTACAAAAGGGAAAAACGTATGTCTATGGTTTTGATGTTTCTTCCATTTACGGAAGAATTTCCTGGCATTTTGAAGTTGGATCACTATTTTGAGTGAGATATTTCTCTCTGTGAATAGTACACGTGAACTAAAAGAGCGCTGAAGCTTTTTTATTGAAGTGGTCCTGTAAGCCAATGTTAAAGGGTCACTACATGTCCAAAAATGTCTAGCATCCATTTAAAAGATCACTGTTTAAACATTACTTTTTAGCGTAATTGATCTATATAATACATCTTGATCTATATAATAAATATAAACAGTGGAATGGATTTACTAAGCATCTCAAGTGATGAGACGCAATGTTAATTTCTTCCCCATATGAAACATTGTATACTATATATAGGGATGCACATCTCTGCCACTTGTGATGCTTAGTAAATTTCCGACAGGAATCAGAGTGATAGTGAGCCTTTTGGATGTTTGAACTGCAACATATTTTGATTTTATTCCAACTGGTTTTAATGTAATTCAGATAAGAAAACACAATTAATAGGGTCTTTATAAGTCCTTGTTTCCATTTTCTTGTAACTCACTAGCAAGAGTAGATCAAACACATTGTTTATTTTATCTGCCTTTCTTTTGTTTTAGTGTTAATTTTCTTCAGTACAATAACATAATTAATATAATTTATTTTTTATGCAGGCAAAAAAAAACTTTTGGAATGTATAAAATATGCTCTTTTAAATGCATGACAGAATGTTTTGGACTACAGTGGCCCTTTAAGATCCTCAATAAACTGTAAAAACACTGGGAAATATAATGGTAACATGAAGCAGCAAAAATTATATAATTTAAACCCATATCAGCCAATGTTATTAAAAATGCATTTTCTTACATTAAACTTTAACTGAAGTTTGAAACTTTTATCTGTCAGTCAGCATTTCTGATCCACCCACTATCTTTCTAATGGGACATCATGGTAATAATTGGCAATTACCATCCCAAGCTTCTAAACCTATTGTCTTCAGTGTATAGTTATGTGAAAAAGAGATGTCATACAATGTGTTCAGTGATGTCATTAGTAATGATGTATATGCCATTAAAATTCAATGATAGAACATGGTAAGATGCTCTACAACCATGCTGTAAGATCCCTCTTGTACCCCCTCTAATGACCATTTGGCTGTATAGACATGTCCTCACTTTTGGAAACTTCTTTTAGGCCCATGATAGATATCCAGTAGACTATTAGGTTGAGACTTACCAACATGAAGACATAAAAGTGCTCCCTACCTGCTTCCTTTGTAGCCAAACATCTCTGCATCTGCACAGTGGCATACCCAACCCATACAATAACTCAGTGAAGTATCCACTTCTGGTAGAAAAATCTGTAGGCTCCAGTTGGAATGGTAAAAATGATAGGGTTGAGAATAAGTAGGTAAGATCTTCAGAAACAAGCTAGAAGACCACTGTACAATAAGAAATAATATATGTTTGAAAACTTAGAGTCTGACTAAGAGCATATTTATATTTGTTGAAGCAAGTTGTTAATTAGAAAAATATAATTGTAATGCCTCTTTTGGACCTTGGAGGCATCCATGATACCTTGGTGAAGGCTGTGTATTTGGGAGGGGTGATTACATTTCTGTATGCAAGCTGTCTGCATCTGGTCTTTTAAGGGGGAATGTTCTAGCGTCAGTTTCGCTCAGATCCAATTATCTAACAAATACTCATTCCTCCACCCTCTATCCCTTTCTCCACTGATTAAAAGCACACAATCTATGATTGAACTCTCAGGAGCTGATGCGATTAAGACAAGATGGAATCCTATATTCAAAAGAAGATTTTTCAAAACTTCAGATTTTAATCTAAAATTGTTTCATATTCATGGCCTACCCATCTGCTAATATTTTAGTTTGTTGCATACTTCACTTACAAAAAAGTACCAAACTGTCTCATTTCACATTCAATATTATTCTATGGATCCTATTTTAAGATATATTCATCATTTAATGAGTATGACCCAATGTTTCTACATTTAAATACATTTTATCCACTAGGTTCAAAAACTATGACACTTGGAGTAGGTTAGGTGTAGTACTGTGCCATAGAACAACAGAAAACAAATTATAATAGAGATGATACATTTTAATAGGCAGCTAAAGATAATTGGATTACTAGATTTCAGGCCTATAATCCCTTCATCAAAACTAATTCTGAAATTAAATATGGAATATCTGAAGTTCATATAGGCAAGCTGACTGTAGCTTAACATTGATCATACCATAGATAAGAGTTATATTATCATATCAGTGAAGGAAGGACATATTTTATTAAATGACTGTGAAAAGCTTGTCAATATCTGTAAGAATTAAATGGTCCAAAAATGTTAATGAGAGAAGAGTATTTGCTTTATATGGAGTAATGTGACATAAACTCCTAATAACAAGTTAGTCGATATGTTAAGTGTCCATATTGGTTTCTAAAACAGACAATGTCATTGCCCATTTCCACTCTCCTTTATTGATTGTTCTTCACGGCTTTATATCCCTAGTGCACGTGCAAGTTTGCCTTTACCGCCCTGTTGGCCAGCAATCAAGGACACAAAAAGAAAACTGCGGTTGTCTGTCGCAGATGTAAGACAACAGTAGATCTTGCAGAAAAACATGTTATTCTTGCAATCCCAGCACTTACATGGACATTGATTAGTTTATTTTAACATGTGGATATAATCAAAGAAAGCCAACTACAGAACAATTCTGCAGAATTAGTATATGAGCAAGTGGTTAAACTCTATATGAAAATCACACTTACAATTTAACCTTTGTCTGCCAAAATGGCAAGCCACCCATTGCAGTATAGTGCATTTTGAAAGCTTTTGACAGTAAAATTGTTAATTTCATTTATTGACTTTTCTTTGACCTCACAGTTATCTATTTAGGGTCTTGCAGCCATTCTTATATATTTACATGTCTATCTATCTATCTATCTATCTATCTATCTATCTCTTTTGGGGCAGACTGCTACTATGACATCATAGTCAGTGACAGGGCCAGGCAAAGCCTCTTGCCTGCCAGACTACTGGTCACTGGCTGACATAACTACACACGCTCCCACTACTGTGGCCTTGGTTGTATTCATGGTCAGGGAAAAGCAGTGTTGAATTTTAGCCAGGATGGAGATATACTGTAGGTGTTGCTGTCAGATGGCAGGCAGAATATTGTTGGTGTTCCAAGGCCTCTCACAGTCTGAACATTTTAGTGCAGGCCCTGATATGCACATAAGAGCAAGCAGCCATATTGGTAACAAATTCTATGTTTCTTCTTAAATGTGAGTACAGACATGAATTATTTTACTTGTGTGACCAGAGATTGCAAAACCCTTAGATTGTAAGTTTGCAAGTTTTTAATCTTGTGTCAGTGACTTGGAAACAAGCTCTATGTACAGTGGATATAAAAAGTCTACACACCCCTGTTAAAATATCAGGTTTCTGTGCTGTAAAAAAATGAGACAAAGATAAATCATTTCCAAACTTTTTCCACCTTTAATGTGACCTATAAACTGTACAACTCAATTGAAAAACAAACTGAAATCCTTTTAGGTGGAGGGAAGAAAAAAAATAAAAAAAAAATAGTATGGTTGCATAAGTATGCACACCCTTAAACTAATACTTTGTTGAAGCACCTTGTGATTTTATTAAAGCATTTAGTCTTTTTAGGTATGAGTCTATCAGCATGGCACATTTTGACTTGGCAAGATTTGCCCACTCTTCTTTGCAAAAACACTCCAAATCTGTCAGATTGCGAGGGCATCTCCTGTGCACAGCCCTCTTCAGATCCCCCCCCACAGATTTTCAATCGGATTCAGGTCTGGGCTCTGGCTGGGCCATTCCAAAACTTTAATCTTCTTCTGGTGAAGCCATTCCTTTGTTGATTTGGATGTATGCTTTGGGTCATTGTCATGCTGAAAGATGAAGTTCCTCTTCATGTTCAGCTTTATAGTAGAAGCCTGAAGGTTTTGTGCCAATATTGACTGGTATTTGGAACTGTTCATAATTCCCTCTATTTTAACTAAGGTCCCAGTTCCAGCTGAAGAAAAACAGCCCTAAAGCATGATGCTGCCACCACCATGCTTCACTGTGGGTATGGTGTTCTTTTGGCGATGTGCAGTGTTGTTTTTGCGGCAAACATATCTTTTGGAATTATGGCCAAAAAGTTCAACCTTGGTTTCATCAGACCATAACACCTTTTACCACATGCTTTAGGGAGACTTCAGATGTGTTTTTGCAAAATGTAGCCTGGCTTGGATGTTTTTCTTTGTAAGAAAAGGCTTTCGTCTTGCCACTCTACCCCATAGCCCAGACATATGAAGAATATGGGAGATAGTTGTCACATGTACCACACAGCCAATACTTGCCAGATATTACTGCAGCTCCTTTAATGTTGCTGTAGGCCTCTTGGTAGCCTCCCAGACCAGTTTTCTTCTTGACTTTTTATAAATTTTGGAGGGAGCTCCAGTTCTTGGTAATGTCACTGTTGTGCCATATTTTCTCCACTTGATGATGACTGTCTTCACTGTGTTTCATGGTATATCTAATGCCTTGGAAATTCTTTTGTACCCTTCTCCTGACTGATACCTTTTAACAATGAGATCACTCTGATGCTTTGGAAGCTATCTGTGGACCATGGCTTTTGCTGTGGGATGCGACTAAGAACATTTCAGGAAAGACCAACTAGAGCAGCTGAACTTTATTTGGGGTTAATCAGAGGCACTTTAAATGATGGCAGGTGTATGCTGACTCCTATTTAACACGATTTGGAATGTGATTGCTTAATTCTGAACACAGCTACATCCCCAGTTATAAGAGGGTGTGAAGACTTATGCAACCACATTATTTTTCTTTTTTCTTTTTCTTCCCTCCACCTAAAAGATTTCAGTTTGTTTTTCAATTGAGTTGTACAGTTTATAGGTCACATTAAAGGTGGAAAAAGTTCAGAAATGATTTATCTTTGTCTCATTTTTTTATAGCACAGAAACCTGACATTTTAACAGGGGTGTGTAGACTTTTTATATCCACTGTACATTTGATTCTAAGCTCAAAAACAGGGCCCTCCATTCTTTATAAGGTGTTAATTTTTGTTAGTTTTTGCCATGTAGTCAACCCCTGTACAGCGCTATGGAATATGTTGGCGTGATATAAATAAAGATAATAATAATTATGTCTGTCTTTTTGCCTGTCTTTCATTTCCTCTTTCACTGGTTCTAGATCTGATGCTAAAGCCACATTAATCAGAACACAATGTTTCTCAATTTGTTACAAACAGGTAGAAGCCAGTGAAAGGCACAGGCACTGTGACATCCTGCCTGGCAGAATTGTTTCATTGCTGTTTCCTGCTGTTAAAGGAAGAAGTGAAGTGATCTGAGAGGCAGAGAAGGGATAATGGTAAGAGGTAAGAGAGAGAGAGGCTGGTGTTTTTGTTGGTATTAAGTGATGAGATGCTTGAAAGGGTCTACTTTTGTATCACTGGTGGGGGCTAGTAGTTCAGTTTGATTCCATTTGCTCCACCCTCACATCCAAAATCAAGCAAAAAAAAAAAGCTGCCTGGTGTTACCCTATAGCATTTCTTCTTGTCTTATAAAATAGACTATGCCATAGCCAACTTTCATGCTCCCCCTTTCATACACTGGGGGAGAGCTACAGAGAGTATAGGAAAGTAGGAGAGGGAGTGAAGGGGACATCCCAAACCCACCTTGGGCACATCACCAATAACACTTCTCTCTGCCATGGCTTATAAAGCAACCAAACACCATCTAGATGCAGCAAATTGGACCTCAACTCTTTCCGAGTCTTCATCTGAATAATAGGCAGGGCTCAGTGCAGTAGCAACTCACTGAATTGTTTTTGCAATTTCTAGTCACACAAATAAAAGGATTCATGTCTGTACTCATGTTTAAGAAGAAACATAGAATTTGTTACCAACATGGCTGCTCGCTCTTATGTGCATATAAGGGCCTGCACTAAAATAATCTGACTAGGTGAGGCCTTGGCACAGCCACAATATTCTAGCTGCTAACTGACAGCAACACCTATACCTCCACCCTGATTATAATTCAACACTGCTTTTCCCTGAGGGGGAAACGAATCCAGGCAGCAGTAGTGAGAGAGCCAAATCCTAACCACTAGGCCACCAGAAGATGCTTGTGAACTGTTGTAAGCTATTGACCAGTAGTCTGGCAGGCAAAAAGAGGCCTTGCCTGACTCTGTCACTGATTATGATGTCATAGTAGCAGTCTGCCCCAGGTTTCAGTCTATGTACCTGTGCTAATGACAGCTAGAAAGACATCCATTATAAAGAAAATGGGGCTTCAATGCACATAGGCCTTTTTTTGGGGGGGGGGGGGGGGGGGGGGGGGGGATTCTAGTAGTAGTACTGTAGGTAGAACTTTCTCCTTGGAATTTAATAGCACAGAACATGCCGTACCAACAGCCATATTCATGCTAATACTAGGAGAACTGCTAATAGTTATCTGTCATCACCATTTTTTACTGCTACTAGGCTTCTTGTGGTCAAGAATTTAACCCTTTGTCTGCCAAAATGGCAAACCACCCATTGCAGTGTAGTGCATTTTGAGAGGTTTTGGCAGTGAAAGTGTTCATTTCGTTTGTTGACTTTTCTTTGATCTCTTGTGTTTCATTTCAACACAGTTATCTATTTAGAGTCTTGCAGCCATTCTTATATATTTACATGCCTATCTATCTCTATCTTTTTGCCTGTCTTTCATTTTCTCTTTTACTGGTTCTAGATCTGACGGTAAAGCCAAATGAATCAGAACATGATGTTTCTCTTTTTTCAAATTCTTACAAAAAGGTGGAAAGGCCCAGACGCAGTGACATCCTGCCTGGCAGAATTGTTCCATTGCTGTTTCCTACTGTTTGAGGAAGACGTGAAGTGGTCTGAGAGACAGATAAGGGATAATATTAAGAGGTAAGAGAAAGAGGCTGGTGTTTTTGGGCTCCTCCATGCAAGTATCTTGCATTTGGTATAAAGTGATGAGATTAAAGAAAAGGCGGTAAAGATTACTAGTGGCAGAATAGCCTATTGGATATATTATTATTCTTGGAACTGTTTTCCAATAAGTAATTAATTAGTGAAGTATCTTAGGCACAGTATTAGTCAGCAGTGTAAATATATACGTTTAGAGAAAATACACCTTTATATTTGACCAAAATATACCATATATCAGCAACCAGCTGTAGGAGGGTAATATAGATTATATGTAGAAATAATGACCAATGATAGGTTTAAATAAAATGTAACTTTTATTGTTGTCACAAAATAAAATTGGATATGACGTACCAAAATATAAAGACTGTTAAAAGGTTAATGTGTTCAAATTAACACTGTCCCACTCCTTTTAGTTTAAATAAATTGGATATGAGTAAACTTAGCAAATAATAATGGACAAATTAATTATAATCAACAGTTAACTGCTCATTGATACAAAACTCTACAGGTGCTACTATCCACAGGGCAATATACGTGGTTATCAGATTATTACATTCATAACCTGATTTGTATTGAAACCCTTGTCACAAAAAAGTAACAAAGAATGATCTGTATGGTTTAAACATAAATATTCTATAATGTGTCCAATTGGACATACATACAATAGATATCACTAGCCTTTAGATGTACAAAAACAATATGACAGACACTTACTGTAACCCTTATTTCATATGGCAGTCTCTATTCAGTCCTTGTATTGTGCCCTATAATTTTTGCACTTGTTGTAGGACCACTAGCGGCTACTATTAGAGCCTCTGCCGAGATCAGAGGGATCAATATTGGGCAGTCTCAGTATAAAGTATCCTTATTTACGGATCATATAATCTTGTCTTTGAAAGATCCGATAAATTCATTGACAGCTCTGGAAGAGCTAATAGAAAAATACAGTAGGGTCTCAAATTACAAGCTAAATATAGCAAAGTCACAAGCTATGGTATTAAATATGGCAGACTATGATATGATAACTTTAAAACAGAGATTTCAATTTAAATGGTCCTCACATATAAAACATTTGGTAATAATACTCCATGATTTTAAAAAAATATATAAAAATAGTTATAAACAAACTGAAAGAAAACATCTTAATATTCTTGTTTGGGCAGAGTATTTCGTAAATGCTCTGATATAACAGGTTTACATATCTTATAAAAGAGGTTGGTGAAGCTATCTGGGCCCGATGACGTATATAATTTAAGGTCTTTAATGGCCTCTTCAACCTCAACCACTGTAATAGGACTATTAAGGTATTCTAATTGGGACTCTGAAATACTTGGAAGAGATATTTTATCCATAAGTTTCTGAATTTGTTCTGTTGTCGGTTTTATAAATTGTGTGTTTGCTTCTAAATTATATAATTCCCGATAGTAATTTGCAAATGTCATAGCGATATCTGCTGGGTTACTAATGCTTTTACCTTTACTATGCAGAGTTTCTATTGTTTTCCTAGTTACTTTATTTTTAATTTTATTTGCTAGTAGTTTACTAATTTTATTTCCGTAATGATGCAGCCTTTGTTGAATCTTCCATACAGATCTATCTGATATAATTTTTTTTCTTTTTTTTTATTTGAGCCTGACACTCTTTTATTTTATTTGAAAGAACTAAATCAGGATTTTGTTTATTTAACATTTCCCACTTATATAAATCAATATACTGCTGTCTTTGTTTCTTTCTTATGCTCTTCCAGTTAAACATAATCCCCCTTATAAAGGCTTTTTGTACATTCCACATAGTGGATTTGTGGTCAACCGATCCTTTATTGATTTCTATTTTATTGATTGACTTCTTTTAATTTTTCTTTTTTATCCTCATCTTCAAATAGAGAATTATTCATTTTCCAACAAGGAATTATACGTTTGTCTGTTCCCAGATAAAGCTTGACCAAAACAAAGGCATGATCTGAATTGAGCCTATTTTAACTTCCATAACTTTTGAAATCGAATTTATGTAGTATGATGTCTACCTAAAAAGAAGGAATAGTTTCTTTGCTTTGGATATAGAACCCTCCATGTATCATAAAGATTTGTGCTGCCTTTTAACTGAGATATTTTAAATCTCCTTTCCGATATTTCTATCTTTCTTTATATTATTCTATAAAGAGGGAATACAAACTTTTGCGAACCTTTCTGCAACTGCTCTTTATTTTCTTTCAATATATATTTTACCCTTATCTCTAATTAATTTAATTTCCCTCCTCTTTTTTATATATATCCATCAACTTTCTTTAATTGTAAATAAGGGGCCCTAGCAAAAAAACATGTATCTTTGTTCCCTTTATTTTCTTTTTCTTTCCTTTTTTTTTTTTATAGTTCTTACTAATTTATTTGTATTACTTTTATCCCTGTCTTAATTATTAGCACTTCTCTTTACTTTTTACTTTTTAAGTGGGAAGTTTATTTATCTTCCCTATATTTCTACTCTTTTCAACTTCTCCTTCCTCTTATCCCTTCTCCTACCTCTTCCTACCCACTTCTCTTACACTACCTCTTTTTCTTTTTCCTTCCCCTTTCTTTTCTTTTTTCCCCTTTTTCCCATCAAGTCACAAATTTACTTTTTTTATATTCAAAAAGGTGCTTTAGTGCTTTGTGTTGTAAGTGCTTAGTGTTGTAAGTGTCAAATAAAATTATTTACAAAATATTATCTAACTAATTTTACTCGTGTTAATACCACACATAGATTAAGTTGCAAAGTATCTTAATATCTATAAACCCCTCTTATAAAGTATTTTCATGTCGTATACATGCAATTGAACTATCTGAGTGCTTCGTAAAAAATACATTACTTCTCATAAATGATACTATACTACTTTTACTATTTACTAGTTTAACAATGTGTTTATATCATATATTTATCTAATACATGTGTGTATGTGTTTATTATTTATATAATAAAGTGACTTGTTACATTTCATTCAATAAATAGTGTTCATATTACATAATTTTTACAGTCCTGTTGGCCTAGAGAAAAAGAAAAAACAATGTTTAAAAATATATAATATTAACCTCAAAATTTCAATACAGTGATTACCTCGTCCCCTTTAAATAAAATAAATAAACAAGTCTATCCAGTACTTCTCAAGGAGCTTCTCGTATAGCAATAAGTATTTCCCTGCACGCTCACTCACTAGGTATCACAATCATTGAAACATGTTTTAAACCATCATTAATACTTGTATCATGTTAAGTAGGAGCAAAGGGAAATTCAAAGGAAATCAGAGAGAAACATGATCAGAAGTGGAAATAAAAATAAAACCATCATCAACAATTAGTTACTTACACCACTTTTGTTGTTCTTTTTTTGTTGTAATTATGTATTTTTTTTTTTAAATCGATACTTTTTAATATATTATATATACATACAAAATAACATAAAAACATACAAATTTATCAACACATCAACCCGCATACATACATTATTTCACATAGGTATGGAATAGCAAACGTTTTTATACATACCAATAATTTAGTCTAATTATTGTAAAGCTAAAAGTCTATGGTTAGATTTAAAAAATACTTCTAGAGTAGCCATAAATAACAACAGAGTAACCTCCTATTATTACTACTCCCCTTGTAGCATATTATATTCGTCCCACATGATCCACTTTGTTAATATTTTTTTCCCTTTTTGATCTTATACACTGTAAAACCTTTTTCTAACTCTTTGTCATGTTCAAGTCTTTGTTTAATATCTGACCACATTGGAATCATTTTAGTTTTCCAAGATTTAACAATATGCCATTTACATGCCATTAAAATATGAGATATCTGCATAGCATGTTGAATTGTCTGCATTTTGGGAAACATATGAAATAATATAATTTCTGGACACATATTTATCTGAACTTTTGTAATTAACTTAATATAATTAATACATTGATTCCAGAGGGATTGAATCTTAGGGCATCTCCACCACATATGGGCTAATGTTCCTTTCCCTCCACATTCTTTCCAGCATTCATCTGAATATAATGAATTAATTATTTTCATAGTAGTTAGAGCTAAGTGCCACCTCTGTATAAGTATAATATATAATTCTCTGTACGTCATGCAGACGAAATTTTCTTTGACAAATTTACATGCTTTAAACAATTTTTCTTCCGTCCAAGTGTCCTCCAGCTCAATTTCCTTTTTCACCATTTTATTAATTTTATATTTTTCATCTCTGATATTAAATAATGTATTACACCTAGAAATCGCATGTGTAACATTCCTTTTAACAATAAGATTTTCAAAGGGTAGATATTCTCTGTGACCTTCCAATTGAAAGCCACACTTACTAAGTGTAATTTTAATATTCTCATAATCGAACCAGGTGATTTTAAGACTTTTATATTTTTTTCAAAAGGTTTATATACGGTATAAGTGTCTCATTATCTTAGAGATCTCCAATAGACAGAACTCCAACGGTATACCAATTTTGTAGATTCATATTTTTATTGTTGTATTGTAATAAACTCAGAGGGGCAGCCAACGATGGATATTTGGTCAAAACCCAATTGTTTCTTTGTTTGTACCACATTTTAACTAATGATCTTATTCCTCCGAACCATTTTGCGACTGTTTCCTCAAATTTTGGGAGCCATAGCATTAATTCAATACGGAAACTACTCACTAGTTCCTTTTCTATTTTTAACCACCTCGACTCTTTAACGGCTAAATTCCAGCCCATTAGATGGTCTAACATAACAGCTCTATGTATATCTGTTACTGAGGGAGCCGCTAATCCTCCTCTTTCAGGTTGCCTTTTTATAATATTTAACTTTAGTCGTGGTTTCTTTTTGTTGTTTATGTATTTATTCAAAGTGCTTTGTAATGAATTAATAATGTATTTAGGCACTACTTGTGGAATACTTCTAAAAACATACATTATATTTGGGATAATTACCATTTTAATCAGAGATATCCTACCTGACCATGAGAGAAAGTCTGGTCTCCATTCTGAAATGGTCTGTTTTATTTGTTCGTGAACTATTGTCATATTATCTTTTAGTATAGGTTTAAAAACCTCTCTGCTCTTAAATCAACACCAGTAACTACAGCACTGGGATTTCTATAAAGTGCCATAATCACATTTCTTCCAAATTCTTCAAAGCCAAATTTATCCAATACAGATTCAATATATGTCCAGTTTACTCGATCGAACGCCTTTTCGGCATCCAAAGAGATAAACAGTGATGGAATATTTTCCTTTTTTAACGAACGTAATTAAATTAACCAATCTCCTAATATTTTCTGTCTCATGTTCACGAAACCGATTTGGTCATAGTTTATCAATTTTGGAATACTTTTGTTTAATCTGTTAGCTAATATCTTGGCATAAATCTTGGTGTCGGAATTTAGAAGTGAAATGGGTCTGTAATTTAAATAGTTTTCAGGGTCTTTATTCTGTTTAGGGATATTAATGATGTTTGCTTCTGTCATTTCTGAAGGAATGTTTCCTGTGTCCTTAACCTCGTTGACCATACTACATAGGGTCGGACTGATCTCATTCATAAATACTCTATAGTAAGTATTTTTAAAACTGTCAAGGCCTGGGGCTTTATTCAGCTTTAGTTCAAGGATTGTTTGTTCAACCTCTTTTAGATGGATTTCTTTATTAAAATCTAACAGTTCTTCCTTGTTTATTTTCGGTAAGTTTATTTTACTCAAAAATGCATCTATATCTCTCTTTGTAGGCTTTAGAAACGTTTCTCCGTTTTCTAAATTATAGAGAGATCTATAATAAGATTCAAAGATTTTTCCAATTTCTTTAGGGTGAGTTTTTTTTTTTTCCTTGACTATCTTTAAACCATCTTATTTTCTGTTTAATCCTTTGTTTTTTAAGTTTACTTATTATAAATTTACCGGCTTTATTGCCTTAACTATAATGATCCTGTTGAGATCTATAGATAATATTGTCTATTTGGGTTTAAACTATATTTTGAATCTGTAATATTATTTGTTTAATATAAACAAAAGCGTACAAATCAAACACAGTTTTGTTTTCTATTTGTAACTTATGCAAATCAATGTACAATGTCCTTAAGTGATCTACCTCTAGAATTGTTTTAAAATATGCACTTCTAGCCATACACAGGCATCTGACATATGCTTTATGTGCACACCATATAGTTATTTCTGAAGTAACTGAATTTTTATTAATAGAGAAAAACATTTAATCTCTTTCATTTTGTTAACAAATTCTGGTGACTTCAATAAAGTTACATCCAATTTCCACTGTCTATTCTTACTATATTCCTGTATATGTTTTATTCTCATGCTTATCATCGCTTGGTCTGACCATATGATATCTCCAATCTTGACGCTTTCAAATTTACTCAATGTATCAATATCCGTAAAAAAAGTGTTTATCCTAGTATAGCATAAATGCCTGCCAGAGTGATATGTATAACCTTTTTGCTCAGGATTTAAGACTCTCCAGCAGCCATATAGTCCATTTTTTCAAGATCTCCATTGAAAATTGGTTTGCTAACCTTTTAGAAAGGTTTGGCATATATTTTCTTTTAGCTATTCTGTCTATTGTGGAATCCATGTGCATATTAAAAATCGCCACATAGAATTAACCTTCCCTTTTTAATCTGAATTATCTGCTTCAAGATTTTCCTTAAATATCTAATCTGACCAAAGTTAGGAACATGCACATTTGCAATAGTATAAGTTATCTCATTGATCTTTTCTTGCCATATAATAAATCTACCCTCTGTATCCAACAATTTAAACTGTTTCTGAACCATCAATTGTGCACTTAACATGTTTGCAACCCCTTCTTGCTTTAGACTTATATGACTCAGAGGGTCAGAAAAATATTTACTTGCCATTATCTGAGACTTTTCCTCCCTCCAGTGAGTCTCTTGTAGGCAGACCACGTCTACAGCTTCTTTAATGAAGCTTAATGAGGCAATTCCTAGTTTAAATGGCGTGTTTAGACCTCTGGCCTTCTGAGATATAATTTTAATCATTGTTACTTAGTTCCATTTGTGCTCTTAATAATATTAAAGGAGAAATCTTATATTTTGCTTTAAACCGTCTAATATAAAAAAATTTAATATTCCTTATTATATTATCACTAGTGACTTGCCCGTCAAAAAATGACGGCAATGAGATGTGTATGTTTGTAAATTTGTTTGGTTAGTAATATACGTATTTGACACTTGTAACCTTTTTCTTATGTTGAAATAAGTACAATTATTATATTAAACATGTTTATTTTTGGAACATTTTCTTTTGTTGTTGAGGAACTGTTAAAGAGTTTTGTAGTAAAAGTGTTAACATTTGAATGTAAGAACAGTTGAACATTAGATTAATGAGTAGTGTAAAAAGCGGGGGAAAAATTAATTCCTTCCTGACCGCATTAACTGGCGATCAGATTACTCCCTGCATTAATATTTAACATGAAATACAACATTTACATTGTGTCTGAAAATGTGCTTGTGCTGTTAACATTAACTTTCTAATATGTCTAACAAACGAACTTTAAAGTATTTTTTGTAAAACTTGTAACATTATAAACAGTAACTAACATTTGAACAGATTTTTTTAGAAAATGCAAGGCAAGTGTTTTGTGGGGCTAAAAGAGTACTTCCATGAATTATTAATGAGTTATTTAGTCATTGGTGGTTTTGAATGCTTGAGCTTTGTTTGTTGGTGTAGTAATTGTTTAAAATGGCACAGAGTTTCCTCGATGGAAAAGTGGTTCTCTAAAAAGAGAACGCAAGACATTAAAGTTCGTCCGTGATGTGTAACCACTTTTTTCTATGTGTTTTGCCATTGTATGGAGTTTAATATGTAAATATTGGTGGTGTGAAAATAGTTTGAGTGCCATAAAAATTAATTTTTGAAAGAAACCGACGGTTGTCTATATTTTAGCTTTCTTTTTTGGTGTTAGATTCTGCTTAAGGTGATTTGTGACTTTTCTTTGGAATTTGTTTGGCATGGTTGTGTTTGTTTGATTGAAAGTTACAGTACTTCATAGTAGACAATGTTTTTAGTAAAAATGCGTCCATCCTCTAATAAATCACCTTGACTTACATTGTTTTCAATGTAAACTTTAATAGCCTGTGGATTTTTGAACCGTGATAAGGCAATGTACAATTGGCCATGTGCAAATAGTGGTTGTTCTAAGAAAATAGCCACAGATTTGAAAGTTTGTCCTTGTGATTTATTAATGGTCATGGCAAATAACATAATGATGGGAAATTGTCTTCTTTGAAGTATAAAAGGTAAGCTACTTTCACTTGGTGCTAAATCTATCCTTAACATGACAATTGCACCTTTCTTTAGCTGCTAAATATGTGGTGGCATTCCAGAAGGAGTTATTGAGTTTATGAATTCAGTGGAAAAGTTTGCCTGACTTTCTTTGTCATAAGCAAGTACAGAATGTACACTGTGATAATTTCTTTGGGGTCCATTAATTTTTTTATTTTTTATTTTATTATTAAGGATTAATGCATCCTTATTTTTGCATGTTAGTATGACTTTGTTGGCAAGTTCAGAATAGTCCTGGTTATTTATTGTAATTTTCGAATATAGCCAATATAAGATCTTGTGCACAAATCATATGAGGTGGGATGTGCACAGTGTCGTCAGGTAAATTTGGTATTTTTTCTGTTTTTCCTTCTCCAATTTTAATAAGCCAATCATTGAAATCATTTTGTCCTTCTGATCTCACAATTTGTTGTAATTGAAGATGTGTAAAATGTTTCCATAGTGTACTTGACTTTATACAGGTTTCGATAATGTCGGTTCGGTTTCCATGTACAACGACAGGTAATGTTTGTCTAAAATCGCAACCTAACAACCTTTCCACCAAATGGCAAAGTATTATCCATGACTTCACAAAGCAAATGGTCAATACATTGGAGGGCATAGCATGACATCATTATAGCCCCATCTATTATAATTAATTTACTTTTTTTCAGTTTTTTTGCTTGTTATGATGTCACCCGAATATCTGACACTGATGTTTCTAAAATAGGCACTGGCAGTTTAAATCCACTTTGCACAGTTCTTCCACCTTCCAACAAAAGTGCAGCAATTCCAGTGGTGGCAAATGCGAGTGCTATTTGACCTTTTGCTCGTACAAAACTCATTAATAAATTATATAGATAGGTTTTTCCTGATCCGCCAAGTCCATCAAGATAGAAAAAACGCTCTTTGACCATGTCATCATCTAGTGCATTTTTGATGGCATTAAATGCTTGCAATTGTAATGTATTTAAAGTTGCAAGTCTTTCTTGTGTCCTTTCTGCTTGTAGTTGAATGTCATAGTCTTCAAAGTTTATGTCGTCTATAAGACCTGGATCAGGCAGATTAAAACTTGCAAAACTTAATCCATAAGTTAAAAATACTTATTGGATTTCCATTAATGCTTTTAAGTGTGCAATGGGTTCATTGTATCGTTGCATAAAGTCTTCAGCCATATTACTTTTAAATGTCTCCCACAAAGCTAATGCATTTGGAGCATTTGAGAAGATACAAGTGAATGCAAATTGTTCCCTCATCTGCCATGGCATTTGACATTGTGCTGCTTCTTCTAAACATCTTTCCCACTCTGTATCATCAGCGAGTAAGTTTCTATGTCTGGCAGCTAAATGGAAGGATTCATATACTATGTCATTAACAATACTTAAGTGTTTAAAACGTTGTGCACCAGGAACATTTAAAAGTAGTAGTCGCAAGCAGAAACGTTCAAGGTCTCTTGGACTGACCGTGTAAATTCTTGGTATTATTTTATTTCCTCTGCTTTTTCTTGGTCTCCATAATCCATTAACGAAAACATAATAATATGGAATTTCAATATATAAGAGTTGTGTTGCCTGTGAATCTGTAGAATTTAATTGAAACCATGCAGTTAGTGTAGTGTGACGATGCTCACTTTGTGCCAATGCATTAGTTTCATTTCCAGCATGGAAGTACACTAAATGTCTTTGTGGCAAATGTACTGCTAATCTATATACTGCATGTGATCTATCGTGCATTTCAAATTTAAAAAGCCGCCACATAGCTTCTGGCACACTGACATAGCGAGCATCTACATGAGATGCAAGTTCATCATGTACTAACTCAGTGCTTTCGGTATTGTCTGCACTTTTGACGACTACAGTAGCTGCATCATAGCCTTTGTAAATATATTTGTAGACATATTTAATAGATTTGATGGAAGTGAAGGCTTCTACATTAATGTGTGCATTATACTTCATAAGTAAATGTGGATTGTATGGTACCACATACCCATTGTCGACTTTTTTCCCACAAATAATGGCACTATGTCCCTCTGTTCTTCTATATAATGGATAGCTTTCACAATTGGCATAAGTTTTGTCTCTATAATCTTTTGGAAATTCTTTTGTATGTTTATTATTTTCCATACATGGTGATTGTGGATTAACATCTCCACACGGTCCATGAATCATCCGATGAGTTACAATCTCATGTAGTCTACCATATAGTTCTGGATCTGGTAGTTCAGCAACAATGACTGAATCTACTTTGTCACCAGTATCTAACTTATATTTTTCTTGAAGGATTATAAGAAGATGTGCATGTGGAAGCCCTCTTTTTTTAAATTCAATTGTATAAACATAAGCAAGACATTTGCCAAATAAGTGAGTTATAGTGATGTCACGTATTAATTAATTAAATTTAATTTTGAAAACTCTGGCTACTTAATCTGGTCTATCGGAAGCAGTTTGGCCAATAAGTAAATTTTGTGTTATCTCTGGACATTGGGGATTACATGTAAATGTAATAAATAAATCTGGTTTCCCAAATTTGGTGACAATAGCCATGGTATCATTGTATCTTTCTCACATATTGCGAGGAGATCCCTGGAAAGAAGATGGTAAAATGATGGCTTTGCCAGCTGTCATGTCTCTGCTTGTAGCAACCTCAGCTACATAATGCATTAATCCACAATACTGTACTACACGTAGTTTATCTTGCTGATATTTTATGAAGTTTTAATTATTGGCCTCAACTTGCAAATAGGAATCAATAATCCATTGTTGTGTTAGTTTTCCACCACATAAAATTGGATTAAATGTATTTCGAATGGCAATTTGAACTACTTTAAATTCAAGCATGGAAATATTATTTCGCACTCATACTTTAGAATTTAGGTAACTGGGAAGGGTTAATTTTGGTTGCCAGCCTGCTTCTCCGTGTGGGAAAAAATGGGATATGCCATTGGATCGAAATTAGTACTTAAGATACTGATATTAATGAATGGTTGGTCCTCATTTCTGGGTTATATTCTAATGTCTCTTTCAAAATGAAGAAGGAGAACCACCATTTCAAACACCATCCCAACCTCATTTGATGTTGGCAAATTATAACGGCGTTTATCAGTATGTCTATCTCTTTTAAGCACCATATTGACCTTTGGGGTTGGTAATTGATGTCTTTCTGCATGAAGTTGTTGTTCCTTTTCTACTTCTGCCAATTTTTTATAAGCTTGAGTGTAGGGGTTATTGGCCATAATTTTATCTAGCTCTATAAAAACACTGGGTAAGCAGTTTTTATTTTCTTGCAGCTTCATATGTTGGTCAATAGCTTCCAATGTATCTAGGACATATAGTTGAGCAAATTTCTTTGCTCTCCTTCCTCTGGATGTAAATGGGAAGTATGATGGTAAATTTGGCCTTGGACTTTAAAGCAGTAAGGGCCATGTCCTGGTACATTAGCAGCTAATGGTGCCCCCATAGATGCAAAGGATATAGCACTATTGTAGGATCTTATGTTTGTTTTGAATTTTTTGTAGTTTGGAAAAGTAGGTTCATTCATAATGTTTTGTAAATATGTTGGGAATTGTTGTCTTTTTGGAAGTTTGACCTTGCCTTTTTGACAGCAACTAATGAACTGCCCATCGCTGGGTCTTTCCTGTTTAAAATGATAAGCCTCCCAAAACTGACAGAGAATATTAATGTCACCAAAATTATGAACCTCTACTGCTAAAGACTTGAGTAAAGGACAATTTGAAGAGCATATATCAGTTTCAGTTTGTAATTCATCATTTGAAATGTTATGTGAAT
Organism: Discoglossus pictus; assembly: GCA_027410445.1. NCBI lineage: Eukaryota > Metazoa > Chordata > Amphibia > Anura > Alytidae > Discoglossus > Discoglossus pictus. The sequence goes on from CM050165.1 coordinate 147,938,885, forward strand.
ATTCAGGAACAGGTTCTAAATGCTTTTGTTTTTTAGTAGCTTTTTCGGTGTAGCTTTTATTTTTTTCAGCTGATAGTCTTTTGTTTGCAAGTCTTTTCCGTTCTTTTTCTTGTCGAATTTCCTTCTGCTCCGGCGTCTGCTGGTTTGCCCATCTTTGTTGTCGTTCTCTAGCTTGACGTCTTATCTTTTCCTGTTTGGTCTCGTTATCAGCCATCTTAATCTGTAAATGAAAAGAATGTATCATTAGTTTAGTTTGTGATCTTAAATTGTTTTGGAACTGCTTGTTTGTGTTTTTTGTTAGTGTAATGTTTTTGTTGCAACACTGTTGTGATTATAAATGTACTTTGTTTGTATGTGATTATATGTCATTGTAGATGAAGTTGCTTTATAGTGTTAAATTAGTATGTGTTATTTTTTGAGTGTTCCCTTTTATCTTGTAGGTTTTCATTTTTGGCTTAGAGGCATAGCAGAGCTAAGGTAATAGCATTATAGGTCATTGTAGATGTAGTAGCTTTATAGTGTTAAATGAGTATGTGATTTTTTTTTTTTTTTGGTCGCTGCTTTTTATTTTGTAGGTTTGTAGGGTTGGCGTACAGGCATAGTAGAGGCAAAAAAATGGTAGTAATATATTGGTCTTTTAAATTTTTACTGTAGGTGATTGTTGTAATAGTACCTTTACATTTTAGTTAGAGGCTTATAGGGTGTGGGTGTGAAAAGAAGGTTTGTATTGTTCTTTGGTAGGTGTTAGTAGTATTTGTTGTAGTATTCTATTTTCTGTGTCTGTTTAGGTTTGGTGCTTAATATTGTACGTTAGGGCCCTGAACAGAGAATTAATAGTTGAATTTTTGATGTGTTTTCACTATTTCTTGTACTATGCTGTTTTATCTTGGGCACATTTTGTTTGATAGATTGAAGTTAGGGTTTACTGTTAAAGGTTGTTGTAGGTAATAGCTAATTAGTAGATAAATGAGAAATGTGTCACTAATATTTGTTGAAAGATGGTGATTTGTGGGGCTTATTGTTATTGGTGTGTTGTTGTTTTATTTTATTTTTTCTCTTGACATTGCTGCACAGCAAACATGTTCATTTTGTTTTTTCTTTTTTTACTTGTTATACTGTACCTTGTTGGAAGTATGATTTCAAGATCAATATCCCTGGATCCGCTGTTGGAAATCTTTGTGCGAGAGTCTTGACGCAGTGTCTGTTGTAAAAGAAAAAGATAAATGTTATTTGATTATAATTTATTTTTGATGAATAGCATGATTTATTTTTTTGCAAAGCAATGTGTTCTGATATTTGGTTTGTTTCTTGTGTGTAAAATGTTATTTATTTGAGAGTGTGTGAGAAATTGATTAGTATAGTGTTTTCTGTAGACCACTGGTGTAATTTTATTCTTCTTTTACTGTAGTAGTTTGTTGGGCATAAAACAGTATTTTTTTTATTTTTTTATAGAGTGTCTTATCATGATTTTGTATGCTATTCTGTTTTTTTGTGCGCCACTTTAAAATTGTTGGATTTTAGTTCTGGGTTACAGTTATAGTTTTTTGTAGAGTAATCATTAATGTTAGTTCCATTTTGTATATGTTAGCAATGTTTGTTGGACTATCCTGTTTTGTGTCCACCACTTTTGGGATGCTGTATTTGGCTTGTGGCTGAGGGTTAAAGGTTGTTGTAAACTAAAGATGAATGTGAATTGTATTTTCTATATGTTGGAACTATTTGCAGTACTATCCTGTTTTGCATCCACCACTTTTGGGATGCTTCATTTGGTTTCTCTGTGAGGGTTAGAGGTTGTTGGAGACTAAACAGGAATGTTAAGTTACTTTTCTATATGTTGGGACGATTTTTTCTACTATCCTGTTTTGTGTCCACCACTTTTGGGATGCTCCATTTGGCTTCTGGGTGATGGTTAGAGGTTGTTGTAGAGTAAACAGAAAGAATAATTTTGTTTTCTCGTTGCTAATGTTTGGTGTACTATCCTGTTTTGTGTCCGCCACTTGTATTTTAGTAATGCGTTGCGTTAACAATTTTTTTTTCTATGCAAGTGTGTTTATTTGTGAATTGTATATGTGTTAGCAAAGTTTATTGAACTGTGGTGTTTTGGTTTTGCTGTAATTTGTATTGAGGCTTCTATTTTTTTTGTTTTACTTCTGATATTGGCGGGCAGGAAACTTGGGATTTCTGTTTATTTTTTTACTTGTTATACTATTCCTTGATTGAAGTCTTTTTGGTGTATGAATGACAGAGGGTCCCCTACTGCCAATGTTAATCCGCCAGTCTTCTTGTAGTGTCTGTTTGAAAGAGAAAGGTAAATGGTTAATTGTATATTCATTGTTTTGGTTTTGGAAGAGCATGGTCTTTTTCTGCATGTAATGTATCTTACCTCTTCTTCTTTCTTTCTGTTCTTTAAAAATAATCCACTTTCACAGTCCACGCTGCAAATTCTTGAGTGACGCTGTTGATGCAGAGTCTGTTTGAATAGTGAAAAAAATGGGAAAGATTCAGCTGCAGGTTAAATATGTATGGGTGTAATTTTTTTGGGGGGGGGGCATTAGTTCCTGTGAATTAATGTCACTTGAATATACTTATTTGATTAGTTTGAGTTAAGATTAGCTTGTTGTAGGGCCTCTACACATATGTGTGCATTTCACATGTTATTATACATGAATGACGTCTTGGTTGTGAATGTTTTAAAAAAAAAAAAATTATGTTTTTTTGGGGGGTCTGTAAATTGTAAATTGGTAAGAAATTCTCTTCTGAAGTAACGGCAGCAGTGAACTAGTCACACTGTTCATCACCTGAGGAGAAATGTAGAATTTTCTGGAAAGTGAGCAGTATTTATAAACTTTTAGGTGCTTGAAACTGTTAGAACTCAATACGCATGCGCTATTTGCGTTCCAGCGTTAAATTTGCGTTCCAGACGCCATTTTGCGGCTAATAGTTATGCGTTTCATGTAAAATTGTGGGTAATAGCAGTGTGGTACGTGCCGCATAGTCTGTGTTACGTGCCTCGTGAACTGGTCTGGAGCGTTCATTCCGTATTGCGAGTAAGTGTAGTAGTTTTGCGTCCTTAGCCTCGTTGTCGTTTGTTTCGGTGGCCATTTTTTCTCTCGCTTAGGTGATTTTTGAGTGTCTAAACTCTTTTATTTCGAGTTTAATTGAGCTGTAACTTCACTTTTCGACGTCCTCGGTGCCCCCCCTTGCTGGTAGGTAAGCTTTTTATTTATTTGTTGTGTATATTTATTGTTTATTTATTTAATGTTTTCATATGCGCGGGTTTTGGGGCGGTAACGTTGTATTTTTGCGAGGTCGTAATGTTTTTTTTTCTAAGTTCCACGTCTCGTATTTTTTTCTCATAAGTTCGTAAATTTTGCTAGGTCCGCAGTTGCGGGCAAGGAACGCCTTTGGCGCTCCATGCCAGCAACTGAGGCCTTCACTTTGCAAGGGCCTTAGTTGCTTGCAAGGAGCGTCTTTGGCGCTCCTTGCCAGGAACTGCGGCCCTCACTTCGCGAGCCCGCAGAGTTAGCAACAACCTGCATGCTCACAACTATATGAAGATTTCATATGTTCAGCATATCTATTAAGAAAAAATGTAAACATTTGCAGTATTAAGGTGTTAATATATAAACCTAGATTCTCTAGAGGAACTTTAGCTTTCCAAATGTATGTATCAATCTTTCAAAGAATATCAAAATGCATATAAACAAGTAAAGTACTAGTGCATAATCTACCATTTTACTACATTGAAATTATTCTTATTGCACCACTCTCCACCTAATGTATTTACCTCAATTCTTTAAAACCATTTTTTACTTTCCAAAATTGTATATCTATCTTGCCAAGATATAAAATTACAAACAAACATATTGACTGTTAGTGCCTAATCTTCTTATGTTACTGAACAAGTCTTATTTGGATTTCCTCTTCTCATAACCAAAAGTGCTCTTAATACATTGCACCCCATTTTCAGTGCATATCTATTTTTAACCTCTAAATTATTCTTATAAATTAATTTACTGTATATACTCGGGTATAAGCCGACCCGAGTATAAGCTGAGGCACCTATTTTACCACAAAATACTGGGAAAAATGAGTGACTCGAGTATAAGCCGAGGGTGGGAAATGTGCTGCCCACGGTGTCCCTCTTGTGCCCTCTGTGTCCCTATCTTGTGTGCCCTTTTCTTGTGTCCCCCCTCTCTTGTATATCTTTCTTTCAAAAGTGTCAAAGTGCAAATAAAAAATAAAGTGCAGATGTATAAGCTTCTTGTATTATTAAACTGTTCAACAAACTACTTATTTAAAATGCTACTTCATTTCAAGGGCCACACTATTCACAAAATATAAAATAAATAAAAAAGAATACAAAAAAACCCTGCTAAAAATGCTATAAGTGCCTTACACCCAATTTTCAATAAGTGTCTACTTTTAAACCTCTAAATTAATATATCTATGTATGTTACATTTAGCGTATTGGTGCGAATATAAGCCGCACCCGCATATAAGCCGCACCTGTAAAATTAAAGGGGAAAAAATAGAAATAAGATAGTACTCAAATGTAAGCTGCACCCTTAAAATTGGAGAGAAAAACACTCTCTCAAAGTGATCAGCCATTGCAAGAAACAGGCTTTCTAATTAGTACTGTAACTTGTTTTGCAGGTTACAGGCCTTACAGGATGTTAGAATCACTAAAACCGTAAATCGCTATTCAATTGCTACAATACCGCAGTCTCAAGCACGCAAATCGACACCCTTAACTCGTAATCACGCAAACCGGCAGTAATTTTACATTCGCGAATAGAAGCCGCACACGTAACTCGCAAGCTCGCAAATCGGCAGTGATTTTTTTTTACGGTCACGAATATAAGCCACACCCATAACTCAAAAATCGGGAAAAAAGGTGCGGCTTATATTTGGACCAATACGGTATTTATAATATTGCCATATTACCCAATTGCCTTCTACTTTTTATGTCATATCTATATAATCTTAATCTTATTTTTCTTGTATAATATTTGTATTTCTGAGACCAGCATGTTTATCCTTATGCACTATTCATAAAAAAGGCAAAACAAAGCCAAAACAGGTATATAATTAGATTATCCATTTGTTTTGTCATTTTTTAATCTGCCATTCGGGTTTCTTCATAATCATCTTTTAACTAGCTCTATGAATCTCTTCTTTGTCTGAAATATGCTGGGAACTAATCATAACATCTCTTGGTTGTCCATTTACCAACTTAACTGGAAGTGGAATTCTATGTAAATTATCAAATATGTTCATATCCTGAATAATACCAGGTGTAAATATGGAGAAAAATTCTCTCAGATAGACTTTGAGATCTGCATCTTGAACCACCTCAGGAATTCCTCTTAATCTTGAATTTCTTCTGGATCGATTTTCCAAATTTAAAATTTTATGTTCTAACTCTATAACTTTATTTTCGAGCTATGTCATTCGTATAAGTTATTACTGAAGCATGATCTATCATCAATTTATCAAATTTGGATTCTATATCTTCAATTCTCCCATGAATCTCTTTAATAGACTTATAGTTTTCACCTATTTGCAATTTGAGATCCGCTGATAATTTAACCTGGAACTCACTCAAAATTTCTTTAGGTTTTGAATTAGTAACTACTTCCTCCTGGATTTCATTTGGCTCCATTGATGAGAATGATTCATTATTGCCTATTGAGCTCTGGTTGCTTTCTCTTCCAACCACTTGACTTTCTGAAAAAGATTTATTTAATTTACTGGAGTTTGGGGCGAAAAAGGTTTCAGATTTCTGAGATGTAAACTTTTTGACCTTTGGCTTAGATTTATTAGCCATATTTCAGCTCAATTGGTCATGCTATAAGAATAACTCTTCTGTTAAGTTTTTTTTTACTCTGAGTTATATATTGATTGTAGGGTTTTCAGTAATGCTTACTTTATTGATCCTATATTAGGAACTTCCTATCTTTGACTCTATGGGTCTCTGTTACATACTATAATAGCTTTTCCTGACTTTCAGTTATAGTTGTTCTTATAAGGCTCCTGTAACAGGGCACAATATTTCTATCTCTATAGAATTATTTTAATAGTAGTTATTTCCTCTCATTCAGACTTCTTCCTTTATAGGCTAGAGCTTTGGTAATTTCTCCTTATGATTTCAAAACCACTTCAGGGTCAAGAGTTGAGAGTCTTTAGAAGCTTTCTATATATTTATTACTCCAAGTAGATTCTCTGGCTCTGTAATACACCTTCCAGTGTATAGGTTGGTCTGAACAAGGATCTTGATTATCTTACTTTTCTCACTGATCCAGAATTTGGTCTCTGCACAGCCTTTTCCAGATTATCTCAGAGTCCATATTCAGTTGGTTCTGTAAGTTTTGTGTTTATCATAGAAGTTTCAGTATTAATTACTTCTTGATATCTCCTTTATTTGAAACTTACTATCTTTGGCTCTGCGAGTCTCTGTTACATGCTATAATAGCTTATCTTAACTTTTCAATAGTAGTTGTTCTTATATTACTCCTGTATCAGAGTAGAATAGTTTAATCTCAATCCGATTCGTTTTAATAGTTGTTTCCTCTCACTCAAACTTATTCCTTTATCGGCTAGATCTTTTAAAAAGTTCTCACATTTGCCAGCTGTATGATGTAGTATCATCTAGCTCCTGGTATGTATAGAGCCCTTAGTCATCTAGCTCATCATAGCCGCAACTCCTAAGGGTATTTCCCCCCCCCCCCAACAAGTTTAAATCTTAAGAATAGTAAACTTGTCTATCACCTCCACTTTATTTGTGAAATAGTGTAAAGTAATTAAACCTAAGGCTCCAGACAATACTCTTTGATGTCTGTGATATCTATAGAGTCCTCAGGTCTATTTCTCTATTTTTCCTGTATCAGGATTTGGCCTCCGTTATCTCTTTTGAACATCCACTAGTACATCAAGGCCCTAAACATAAGGCCTCAAATAAGCTGTTTAATTATTTGATGATAGAGTTTTCCAGCAAGGTGTTAATCTTCTAGCCTGTCAGATAATTTAATTATAGCCACAGTCCAGAAAAATAAGTCATATAATCAGAACCAAGTTCATTGACTCTCTTTGTGAGTAATTATCTCTGCATATATCGAACAGAGACAGTTATATGCATATTTATTAATAGGATTTATTAATGGGGTCCTATATTAAACCACCATTTCATATAGTGAGACCTTAAAGTTGCCCATGTGTAGCACAGTCCAGTATTCAGTCTAGTATTCAGACGTAATGGACCATAAACTAGAAGTCCTAGACACATGCAGTCTATTATGTTTATTATGTATATGTACTCCAATGGAGCTCTCACCTCCCAGCTGTCAGGAATCAGCTTTAAACACGCTGCAGCACTTGTCTCCTGGATCTCAGCTTCCTCAGTGAGTAAATTCTGGCAAGTCTGCTCTGTTCCAGCTTCTATGAAGCCCTGCTCATTCCCCTGACTCTCCGTAGGTCCCAAGCCAGCCCGGTGACGTTACCACTGAAGCCCCAAGCTCCGGAGACTCGGCGTCCCACGTGGGTGAGTTCCGTCAGCTCTGCCTCAACTGCAGCTTCCACGAACCTCTGTACGCTCTCCTGCAACTCTGCACGGCCCGCGCCAGGACCTATGGCGCTCCCACCTCCACACAGCCGAGGAGCAGGCAATGTCCCACTGACTGTGCCACGGTATCCACCGTCCCACCTGGGCAGGTTAGTAGAGTCTGCCTGGTCAAATGTGGGTGCTCTTATTGCAAGATCCACACTTCATCCTTAGTTCAATTCAGATAGGCCTTAATAAAGCTGCATCAGTTAGCTCTCCCACTCGCCCCGCAGACATCTCACTTGTGTGCACTACTCATTTCCGGTCACGCCCCTCCTCACTCCATCTTGTCACATCGTAATTATGTTTTTTTGATTATTAAATGTAATTAAATGTACTTCATTCCAAAACAATGTTCACTTTTCTTGTTTCATTTTCTTATGGTCAGCAATAATTATGTTCTTCCTATAGGATACTTGTGCCTTTTATTCCACTTTCATCTTTCTTCTATTTTCCCCTCTTTTCTCCCCCTTTTCCCCCTCCCCCCCTTTCCTCCTTCTTCCTTCTTCACCTCTCCCCTTTTTGAACGTCCTTTCGTTTCTTATACACTGCTTTAACTTTCTCGCTACCCTGAGGTATAGCTCAGGAATCTATGATTCTTATACCTGCTTCAGGGGATTTTCTTAGCAGTGTAAGATTATAAAAAGTGTTTCCTTTTTTTTATTTTTATTTTTTTAATGTTCTGATAGACCTGATAAATGTCAGTATAACTTTGTGATATTCACTTTGTATAGTTTTTACCGCTGCTGATCCTTCAGCTTTTAGCCCAAAATGTGAAGTGACTTCTCAGAATGTAAAAAGGATGTTATATTTTGAAAAGTATATCTTCTTTTAGGGTAGAGGGGGGGGGGGGGGGGGGGGTATACCAAAGCGTTATATAAGGGAAGAAAAATGATGGATAGACTTTAAAATCATTCTCTTCATATTTATAAGGCAAGTACAACTATGATAGTCCATGAGACTTTTTCACTTCATATGCAAGGTTGTGACGGCTTTTTTGGCTCTCTATTTAAATCTACTCGGGTGCAACAATGTATCCTTTATCTATAAAGTTCTGTTGTATTGTGGAGTCTGGACACCATCCGAGTTCTAGGTAAACACAGAGCAAAAAAAAGGAGTCCTTCAAACTCACCCGGTATTGTCCATAAATGTTGTCCCAATCCCTGGAGCCGTCACTGACCTTCATTCTGCTCTCATCGTTCTCCTGATGTCGCAGCGTGCAGCCGGCTTTCCCCTTGAACTTTCTCTCAAATGGAGTTTACTGCTTACTCAATAGGATTCTCGCCGGCATCTCCTTTGCCTCACAAGGATCTTGATCATAGCGTGAACATACTTGCTCAAAACCTCGGGGGATATTTACAAGGCACTGCAGATTTCCATAGAGCAGTTCCAGTATCTGATAGCAAATACACCGCCGCCATTCGCACGACTAGTCGCCAACTAGTCACATCCTGGGCGTGTCATAATTGAAGCAAACTTGAAAACTCAGAAGCAAACTTGAACTTTCAAAATCTCCTAAACTTAGGTCATGGGAACTAGATCTGAAGAAATCATGGCCAGTGGAGAAATGGAATGAAGCTTTCAAGCTAACAGAGAGATATGTGAAAAACACTGCTTATAGGGAAACATATACCAAAATAGTCACCAGATGGTACTTAGTACCACTAAATCTATTTCAAATGAGTAAAGACGATAAGGCAAAATTATGTTGGAGAGATTGCAAACAGTATGGTACATATATTCATGTGTGGTGGGCTAGCCGGAAAAATGCAGCAATTGTGGGGAGAAGTATCTAGATTTATTGTTAAATGTAATAAAAAACAAATAAAGCTTACCCCAGAAACTGTTGTTTCATATTTTTCCTGTTTCTAAGAGGATGTGGGTTATAAATAAGATATACAGTATATTAAATGTGATTTTGTTTTGTGTACATTGAATTTTCACAATTTAATTTGCAAGCGGGGATATGCAAGGAAATAATTCCAATTAGACTTAATGAAAGGTCCTGACAGAAAAGCAATTATAAAAGAAAGGGAATATAAAACAAAAAGGATAAAGAATAAAAAGAAAGAGGATAATTAAAATTGTTAAAAGGGGTTTTATATATGATGAAATAGTTAAGTCACTATCAGAAATGTTAGTATTGTATCTTACTACCAGTCGGTATAATGTAAACAATGTATACAAGGGTGATATGAAATGTAAGTTTTTAAATGTATTTTTTGTATTGATAAAAATCTTTAAAAAAAAAGGTTAATGTGTTAAAAGAAACACTGTCCCACTCCTTTAGCTAATTACATTGGATGCGAGTAAACTTAGCAAATAATAATGGACAAATTAATTATAATCAACAGTTTACTGCTCATTAATACAAAACTCTACAAGTGCTACAATCCATAGGGCAATATACGTGGTTATCAGATAATTACATTCATAACCTGATTTGTATAGAAATCCTTGTCAGAAAAGTAACAATATGGTTTAAACATACATATTCTATAATGTGTCCAATTGGACATACATACAATAGATATCACTAGCCTTTAGATATACAAAAACAATATGACAGGCACTTATTGTAACCTTTATTTCATATGGTAGTCTCGATTCAGTCCTTGTATTGTGCTGAATGAGTCTGAGATGGAGTGAAGAGGACAACCCAAGCCCACCTTGGGCACTGCACCAATACCACCTCTTTCTGCCATGGCTTATAAAGCAACCAGAGACTGTCCCAATGCAGAAACTTGGACCTAACGTCTCTCCTGAGTCTTCATCTGAATAATGGGCAGGGCTCAGTGCAGTAGCAGCTCCCTGCATTGGTTTTGAAACTTAAAATAATTCATGTCTGTACTCAGGTTTAAGAAGAAAAATATAAATTGTTACAAACATGGCTGCTTGCTCTTATGCGCATATCAGAGCCTGCACTAAAATAATCAGACCATGTGAGGCCTTGGCACAGCCACAATCGTCTATCTGCTAACTGACAGCTACACCTATGCCTCCACCTTGGTTATAATTCAACACTGCTTTTGCCTGGGGGGGGAGGGGGGGGATTGAATCCAGGCAGCAGTAGTGAGAGCAAGAGGTCTTGTCTTTCCCTGTCACTGATTATGACGTCATAGTAGATTATGACGTCATAGTAGATTATGACGTCATAGTAGTAGTCTACCCCAGGCTTCAGTCTAGGTACCTGTGTTTATGGCAGCCAGAAAGACATCCATTAAAAAGAAAATGGGGGGCGTGGCTTGCTGGCAAAAGAAGCAGACATGGTTGAGCAGAGCTCTACAGGAGAAGCCCCACTTTATAGGGATTTCATCCATAAATATCAAACTCTGCATAGCTAAAAATACTATTTTTGGCTTCATTAGCTCTTGCTGAATAAAATGAAACCATACTAGTTTATGCAACACTGTGTAGGAACACACTGCCACCTGCTGGGGACTCAGGAAAGCTGAAAACTGCATTCTACCTAGCAACACACAGATCAACAGCCTACTAGTGGTGATTGAGGGCAAGTACGCCCTATGCAGATGAGAAAATAGGAGTCAACTGTGAGAATACAAAGAACACGGACAGCTTCCTCACTTACATATATACCCAAACATCTTCCTACATTAACTCTTGACCAGGAGTGGGGATCAAGTGTCCCCATATTGGTCCTGGGACTATTAATTTTAAGACATTTTTCTAATCAATAGGCATCAATTTGCCCAATACAAACTAGTAATGAGTCTTAGGGGCGGATAACATGTAAGCTCTCTAGTTCATTTTGGGCTTGGTCAGTTGCCCTTGTAAAAGAAGCAGATTGCTAAACTTGGATATATGGGAATTTTACAACTTTAACACAATATCTGGAAACCTGGATTAGAGTGCCTCGAGAATAGGGACTGCTCGGCACATTTTAAGCATATTGAGGTTGAATTGCAAATACAAATGGGTAAGCATAAGAAACCCCTTCCTGCTAAAAGTATAAGGGAGGCAGCAACAGATTCTCCTCCTAGCCTCGCTATGAGTCCTGGTTCTCCGCAAAAAAAACATGTCCCCTTGCTTGCGGGGCTGCCTCTTTGCCAGGGTTCCTCAGGAATCACCCTTTCTGCTTTGTTTTGAAGCAGACTTTTTTTCACTTAGGGGTACAGGTGTCTTTGTCCGGTTCCCGACCTTCTCATCCAGTTAGAGGTTTGAGCCTTTGGGTGATTAGGCCGCTTTTGAATACTGAAGGTCTCCACTTTTGAAGGACAGGGAAATTCATTTATAGCCAAATATCTTTCTGCCAACTAAATAAATGTATCTGGATTCTCCGGCTCATTCTGTCCCACCCATTCTCTTAAGCCTGGGGGTAGACTCCTCAAATAGTGATCCATTACCAGTAGTTCCATAATTCTCCCTGGTCCATTAGTTTCAGGGCTTAGCCATTTTTGGGCTAAGTGCAGCAATTCAAACATTTGTGCGCGAGGGTTCTTGTTCTCCACAAACTTCCATGTGTGGAATCTCTGTGCCCTAACGCTTCTGGTAACTCCCGCTCTGGCCAGGATCTCAGCTTTTAGGCTGGCATAATCCATAGCTTGCTCTGTGTCCAGGTCAAAATATGCGTTATGAGCCTCCCCACACAAATACGGAGCAACTATACTGGCCCAGTGTCTTTGGGGCCACGCTTCTCTGACAGCAATTCTTTCAAAAGTCAGGAGAAATGTTTCCACATCTTCATCCGGGTTCATTTTCTGTAGAAACCGATTTGGGTTGATGTTTCCACTGGTTTCCGGCATCGGGGTAGCTTTTGCAGGTATCAGGTGCTGTAGCTGGGCAAGCAAGATTTGGTTTGTTTCCCGCTGCAGCTTTCGGTCTTCTGCAGCTTGGGCCTGTTGTTCCGCCAGGACTTGTGCTGCCTGGGCCTGCTGTCTCAGTAACTGCTGAGTAGTCTCCTGCTGGCATGCAGTGGTTTGTATTAGGGCCTTCACTAGTTCCTCCATTGTTCAGATCCCATCACTGCCACCATATGTGATAACGCTGCTGTCACACTCAGGGTTCGTGACCTTGTATTCGGCACCACAATGGAGTACTCAGGAGCCCTTTTTAAAATATCCGCAGTATTTATTCGAGTGTAGCAAAACAACATAAATGGTGCAAAACAAAATCCTAGCTTCTAATAGAAGCACTGACTTTACTCTTGGCTGTAGTTCCCTCACTATGCAAGATAAAGTCCACACAAAACAAAAGTCCAAATAAAAGCTTACTGGATATAAAGTCTCCCTTGTAGCAGGGGATTTCCACAGCAGGCTCTGGCGTCCTCTGTCCAGCTCAGACTGAGCTCTCCCACTCAGCTGGGTGCTAATTAGACCTTTAAAGGTGGAACCCAGCTGGGCCTGCTTGATTAGCCTGCTGTGTTAACCTTTTCTTCCCTTAGTGGACACAGGGCTCTGCTCAGTCTCTCTCCCACGTCCCACGTACACTCCATCAATGATTCTGTTACACTATATACAGTATATATATATATATATATATATATATATATATATATATATATAGTTGAATAATCAGAGTATTGCAGTGAATAGTGATACCTTTTTTATTGGACAAACGTATTCATAATAAAGCAACAAGCTTTCGAGAAATAATGCCTCTCTTTATCAAGTCAAAAAGCGATACTGATACAAGTATGAACTAAAAACAGCAAACAGAAAGAGATGGGGAAAAAAAAAATTGGAAAAACAAGAAAGACAAAATTAATTGGCCAGAGTTAAGCGAGAAACAGACCAGCATTGTGAATAATGTCCTGATAGGTCAGTAAGTCTATAGATCAGGTTGTAGATAAGAACACAGCAGAGTAAAATAAAGAGCAATACATTTGTTGTTGGTTCCTAGATGTGTGTCTCATGCATAATTTGAGTGAAATGTTTGGTTTGGTGTAATATACAAGTAAACACATACATCCTAAACTGAAATATTTTCTGGATTAGACAGGATTTGCCAATGTCGGCTAAGTACTGTAATATTGCAAGTGAAATGCTTTGAATATACGTGTTGCATTAGGGAGAAAAAGCTCCCGCAGCCGATTTTAATAAGGCTCCATGTCACGCTCATCATGGGAGTTTGGAATGCTAAAGTAGGTAATCAAAAGCTTATTGAGAAGAAAAAAAAGAAGAAAAAAAAATCGCCAAAATGAAGCAGGTCAGAATTACTAGAATTCTGTCAAGATAATTATCTGGTGGTAGTTATCACCCTCTGCCCTTAAACATCACTAGTTGGACGATATAGAAATCAGATTGACTATATACTTTGTAGCCGAAGATGGAGAAGCAAAAATAAGAGATGACTGAGGTTCAGATCATGAGCTCCTTATTGCAACGTTCAGAATTAAACCCCTGGTCGAGTACTCCAATTATTAAACAATTGCACTCAATTCACATGCTAGCAAGTTAATGGTTAATATCTTTCAAGCTTGCCTAAAACAATACATATGAACCGGGTTTTGCAGAGGCAGAAGCACAAGCACAAGAGATGAAATTGCCAATGTTCGCTGGGTAATAGAGAAAGCAAGAAAGTTCCAGAATTTTTTTTTCCTCTGCTTCATAGACCATTCTGACTGCATCACAACAACACGTGATACATTAAACAGAGAAAAATGCCAATTTTGGCAAACAGCAATCTTAGTTCCTGCAAATAGATGGGGAAGAAGTGGAGTTAGTGACAGATTTTATTTTCCTGGGCTTCAAAATCTCTGCAGACTGCAGCCACAAAATTAAAAGATGTTTGCTTCTGGGGAGGAAAGCTATGGCAAGCTTGAACAAGCTAGTAAAAAGTAAAGATTTCACACTATCAACAAAAGGTCTGCATATTTGGTATCTATGGTATTCCCAGTAGTAACATATGGATGATATGAAGAGTTGTACCATAAAGAAGGCTGAGCACCTTAAAATTGGTGCCTTTGAATTATGGTGCTGGAGAAAACTGCCTAGAATTTGACTGCATGAAGATCAAATAAATCAATACTAAAGGAAATCAAGCCAAACCGTTCCTTGGAAAATTTTATCATGAAGCTAAAGTTCAAATATTTTGGCCATATTATGATAAGACAGGATTCCCTAGAAAAGATGTGCCTGTTGTTCTACGGTCCATAGAGATACAGAGACTGAATGACTAAACAACAACAATGCTCTTATAACATTTCGTATTTTATTTACTTTTCTATAGATGCAGAAATGTATTATTATTTACTTCTGTATTTAATTTATTTGACTGTAGGTTGTCTGTTTTTTTATAATATATAAGCAGATGTTTTATGAACAGTGAATTCTCTTGATCATTGTTAAATGGAACACATATTTGTTTCTTTTTTTGGAATTGAAATAAGAATTTTCACAAATTTAGCATTGTTGAATAAACTGCTTATGATGTATAACTATCTAGGAGATTTCTTCTTTCACCCTCATCAATAGACCCTTTAGTTCCTCCTCACTTTCAGCCATCAGAGTAGTATCATCCACTTATCTAAGGTTGTTGATATTTCTCCCAGAAATATTGATTCAAGCTTTGGATTTATCCAGTCTGGCCTTACACATTATGTAGTCCACATATAATTAAAAAAAATAAAGGTGACAATATACAACCTTGTTGCACTCCTTTCCGATCTTGAACTATTCGGTTGTTCCATGTCATACAATGAGCAGTAACAAATATATGCGGTATTAGCTTCAATAAATTATATAAGATACGGAAGTATGGTAGATGCACTTCTTTCTTTCTTTTTTTATTTTTTTTACAAATGATGTTTTATATAGAAATAAAAAATACTTAGTTATGTTTACAAAAAATCTAAATTAAATGATTTTTTTTTTTACATTGTAGTGATTTTTGTTGTTGTTGTTAACCCAGTGACACATGATTTTTATATTGTCATTAATTACACATAACACATTTTATCCAGTCTGCAACTTGTTTTACTATTTTTATTAAGCAACACCTATATAACCTTTACAAATTCAAATAACCATGGAGGAAACAGGGCAATTACTTCCTTTAGACCATGTACTATCTACATCTAAATGTCCAGACAAACATTATACTTTCTAGGTACCATCTGCACAATCTTTTACAGTACTTAACACACATTAAAAATAAACAATAAGGGATTTCAAATTCTTTTTTTTTACAATGCAAACTGCAATGAGTTTGAAAGGTATGTTTTTAAAAGAAATATACACAAACAAGTAAAAAGAACACATTATATTACAGCACATGCCAATGCAGACATATGTTTCCAAGTCATTGACCCTTTTTGAGATTTGTTTTCTTTCATACACAGATAAGACTAAAGAATTCATACAAAAATTAGAAATTGAAGAAATATGGTTAAAAAGCTGGGTTACCAAAGTGATGTTTATGAAAAAGATATGAATAAAAATAAATATTTTTACCATGCTGGTTAATTTGAATAATAAATTGTATATACAGTTTTTAGTGAAGACATCTTTAAGTTTTGATATGTGAAGGAGAGAATTCAAAATATAGAAAACAAATGTGTATATGAAGGGAAAAAAGGACACTTGCCAGGTAACCGCTGTCTCCGTTTTAATTGTCTCCTTCACTATAGCTTTGAATAAAAAGCATTTTGAAAGTAAAAATCCTGAATCCTGTTATTAAAATAGGAGGATGGGGCCAAATAATGTTAGCAGTTGTTTAATGTATATTGCTCTCTCGTATAAACTGGTCTCATGTTTTAAACTGCATAGATCTACGTAATATTGGAACAAAATAAGATGCACGCAAGATGCAAAAATATACATACTAATGATTTAAGTGAAATAGCACATATAAATTAAAATGTCTTATGGCTAATACAGGTTTTGGGGCAACCAACATTTTCATCTTGCAGTTTTTTTATGCGTGAAAATGTGCCTTAATAGATGGTAAATGTAGTTGAAATGGGTTATTCTTTACATTGAGGTGGTTTCTTCATATAGTTTACAACTTGTCTTGCTCACATGAGCATGAAATGGCACTTTTTAAAACCAATACTCTTAATTTTTTACAATTTCCATTTTTAATGCGAGTGGCAACGTGATTGAAAATAGCTTAAAGTGGCCATGCTGAATTTGTGGATAGTAATTGTTTAGAATGTTGATTATTACACAAACAGAAATTGCACTATATATAGTCAATACAGGTGTAAATTAATTTATCAGAGCGTCAAATAGATTCTTTAGTGCATTAACTAACTTTAAGACTAATGAAATCAATGAGTATAATTCATAGCCATAAAATAGCAAGGCCAATTTAAGATTTAACCTACTAAAATATTTTTTCATAACATTGTATTGCAATAGTACCTTTAATATCACTGCAAATAGTACTCACATACCACAACATAATGACATCAAAAATTGTTACCGCAATGTATATATTAATAGATCCAGCCAATTTCCTGTAGGGAGAAATGAAAACATACACTTTTGGATTTATGAGAGCTATATTTTTAATCTCACTTAAACACAAAACCAGACATAATCCAACTCACCTAATTCTAATTTCAGTATTTTACTGTGTTTTTCTTTTTAGACATGTGGAAATGTATTTTTCACATTAATTAAATCCAAAGAAGAAGCTGAAAAATGTTTGGAACATTTGACAAGTTAGTGCTGTAACAGCAGCGACTCCATTATATACTCAGGCTGTAAATCTGACAATTACAATACCCACATCACTGCTGTAGCGCCTGTTCCACATATAGAAATAATGAACAGGAAGACCCTTGTGAAAGCATAGGTTTAACATCAAGCATGTGCCAGATTAGGTTATCCAGGCAATACATACTGAAAAACATTGGTATTGCACAGAAAAGTAAAATTAATACACAGCATTATTCTGCTTGTGATCTAAAACTGTCTTAATACAAAGTTTTAGTAGCCATACGACCTGTATTTAAGGATTTAAAATATAAGTTTAGGTACTATCAAAATATAGTTATTTGCATTAGCACAAAATGCATAATACCCATAATACCCAAAAACCGCAGCATTCAAGATGCAGGAAATGCATTAGTGCTGATTTTTTTTCTTTTGACATTAAATGTATTTTTTTATGCTAAAAATTAGTATACGTATGTGGAGTGCAAAATAGTACCATTTTTTCATTCTTTAGACGTAAGGTTTTTGCTTCTAAAATTGTAGATTTGCTGATTTGCAACTATACTACAACATATATAACACAATTTTAATAACACTATTGTTGACAGAGTTTTGAAAAAAGTCAAAAACAAATCCAAGTGTCTTTATTTGACTGGCTTGCTTTAGCTGTAAAGTGATCCTTTGTGTTACATTACAGCATGAGGATGTCCTCAGGGTAGTCCTTTAGTGTGAGTGCATATGTATCTGAGGGAATATGTAATACCTAAACAAATGATTTCTTAAATGAGTATGTTTCTAATTAAGAGTATGTGTAAGAGAGAGAGAGAGCAATAATATGTATCAAACATTGAGTATGTGTGAGAGTATGGCATTCATGGACATATAACATGTGTAAGTATGGGCACTATTCTATTGCCCATTTTGCAAATGTATACACACTCGAAAACAGCTCTTAATATTGCCACAGACTCTATTAGCTACTCGCAATCCAATTACGAGTTACCGGCCCACAATCACTACAAGCTAGCCAAACCCACAAAACTGGCCTTAGAATTCCATTGGTTTTAACACAGCTCCAATATTATGAGCTCTAAATAATTAAAGTTACACAAAATCAATATTCTATTAGACTGGTAGCTCGCAAATAAAGTCTGACCCACAACTGAAAAAAGTATCAAGTTTCTGTCAAAAATATTATGATTACTAAATATGACTCGTAGGTTTTTTTTAAACACTTATTAAAGCTGAAACAATAATTAAAAACACAATACTGTACTTTAAACGCATTTGAAGGCATGGAAATGCATTAGAATTAATTGCACAACAGTCTCAAGCCCACAAATATGCAACTATTTTTTTAAATGTTATTTCTAAGTAACATTGATCCCAGGACTCACAGGGTTAATATAGATCATGAAACCCATATGGACTAAAGCAGATGATCTAATGCATTTTATAAATTCCTAGATTGAGAGCCGAATCAGCAAATATTACTTATTGGCACTAATTAAATCTTAGCCTCCGATTGCAGAATACGTGTAACTACCATGTTTTACTGACATCACGATAATGGTCTCATTTACTATTGGCTGTGTCTAAGAAGTAATGGCTTGCTTAAATATTGTCAGATCATATGATCATGCCCCCTGAAATTACGCCTTGAGATCAGAATTTGCGAGCTGGAGTCAATAGAATACATTTAAACATTTATTTAAAAAAACAAACATGTGCAGCCAAATTTATGAGTTTGAGGCATTTGCGAGCAGCTAATAGAATATGGCCCTATGTTTCTAATGTAAATTTTGTGTTTTTTTGTCTAACCAGAAGTAAAATTATATTGAGCCAATAAAATGAAAATGCATGGTAAGGTCCTTAGATTTGTTTCATGTTCAAATCAGATTAACTGGAATTTAAATGGTTAGTCTTCATCTAAAACATAAAACATTATAATCTTACCATATGGCTAAAAGTTTTACTCAATTTTGAAATATAAACACTGTGATTCCTGCTAAACAATGAGTTTAAAAAACATAATTTTTTAAGTATCTCAAACAATCTAATAATGTAAATAGCTTATCTTAATACTATTATACAGCTTTCAGTGCCCATTTAAAAAATGTAATGTATTCAAGTATTACAAGTTATCATTGTTAAATTGTAAATTTTGTGGTACTAGAAACAAACAAAAAAAATAAATAAAATGGCACAGAATGTAGGGCATGGTTTTCAAAAATAATAATATTATAAATAAGGCAGTTTTTGCATGTAATATTCTAACATCTATTGCACAAGACAAAACAGAACTGAACCATCTAAACATGCCAAAAGCCAACTTCCACCAGCATATTAAATGCTCCTATTCACACTTCAGCCACATTGCACGTAAAAAAAATTCTTAACCAAATACCCTTATAATAGGCAATGATATATTTCCAGTTAAAATGCTTCAGTATTTTTCCATTTGAGCTACCTAAACATTTTTTTGTCCTTGCCCAAACCACATCTAAATGTCCAAATGTCTGGTTTTAGTCATTGATTGACTCATTTGAGACGCTGGGTCACATTAGCCAGAGCAACTGCAAATGCTTGGACGGCGGAAAAGGGGTACTGAAAATCCAAAATGTATGCATTGCCATCAATCCTTCCAAATTGCATTACCTGGAGAGACACATAAGAAAAACAAAATACATTATATAAAAAATGTTACATTTGAGAAAAGGCCCAATCATTGACTGACTATGAAACATTAACATGGGATCCAAAATAAGCTTCTTTAATTTATGTGACTTCAAATCTGGTAATATATAAAAAACACTTTCTCTAATCTGGCTATTATCTTTGTGTGGCATCATTATCAAATCTGTGGCACTATATGCATGACTACTGTGTAGCAGAAGGTCTACCTTTATAGAAAAGTGAAGTAACTTAAGCAATTTATACACTCTAGTTTCATTAGTATCGGTCTTAGAGTGGACCAGGAGGTATTAAAAAAAGCATTGTATAAAAAGATTAAAAGTTACTTGTAATCCCCATGTAAAGAATTTGAAAATGTCAGGATCACCATTTGATATCCTGTTTTCAGTGTGCCAGGTTCAAGTAATATCTGGCTGCACTGGATGATGTATTGAGTTCCATGAAGATATCCCACTTCCAATGAAATTAATCTAGCTTTACCCACATACCCAAACCTGAGTTCACAAGAGGAAGGTTCTGATATTTTTAAAAGCTGTGTTTTAGAGTGAGCATCTGAGAGTAAGTGAGAGTATGACTGAGTATGTGAGTAAAAATACAGTCTGTGTATAATAAAAAGAGAGGCTAATACAGACAGGCATGTAATTGTTTAAAACAATGTATATTCTTTACAATAGCAGCTCTGATTGTGAATGTGATATTTTCCAACATCAGTGCAGATAATACTTTAGTGAGAAGAGTTGTGTCTTATAACCAAACTACTTGAATTTATTTAATACCTCTATGATTTGCGTACTGCCTCTACTGTACATTGAATATTATTGTAAAATAATTTAGTATATTATTAACATAGACTAGATTTGCCCTACCTGTCTTCCTTCCAGTTCGATCTGAAAATTTTTTGCAGATTCCTGAGTCACCCGACCTCCAAAGTCTAATTGATAGACTTGCGTTGCCTCATTCCAAAGAGGCTGCTTGTTGGCCATAACGTAGACAAAACCTTGGCTTCCCAACCGTCCATCATCTTTCTCATTAGCTTTCCGGCACTTGAATTCATCCAGGTCACTGGCTGTCCTTAGATTCCGCTTAGTTTTCCATCCCTTTTTATTGCTCTGGCTCTGGTTCATCAGCTCATCTCCACTGATGAAGAGCTCAGGCTCACTCTCTGAACTATCTTGAAATTCATTTGTTTTGTTCAGCTTCTTGGATTTAAGCTGATCTTTCTGACTTTTGACCTTCTTCTTTTCTCTTCCTAATCTTGGACTGGCAATGAGGGAATTGAAGTCACCCAAAGTCCTTGCTTCCTTTTTCACTTTGCCCTCTGTGATGGCCTGCACATTGCCTTCCTCAGCCCTGCTATCTGCTCGCTTACGATTCTTCTTAGCAAATTTATCAGTTCGCTGGGGTACAGGGCTCTCAGTTAAGGATAGAACCTCCTGAAAATTGTCAGCAGTTTCCACCATAACCTCTGTGCCAACATTATTTTGGGGCTCAGGTTGAGGAGACAAGACTGTTTTCTCTGGCAGCAAATGTGGTTTGGGTGGAAGGGTTGTCTGGCTACTTTGAACAGGTGGGCATGGATTATAGGAGTTCCACTGATGCAAAGCTATTGCAGGAAGTTGTAAACCATTGCAATTACTGCTTCCAGGATACATTGGTGGCAAGGGGCAACAAGGCAAGTTAGGTGGATATGCTGGTTGTATTACTATTGTTGGCTCCTGTTGCACAAATTGTGTGGTGGCTATTGTTTCCTTTGAGGAACAAGGGTTTGGAGCCTGTTGCAGTGGAGGAGGAGGGTAATTGTAACCTCCTTGGTAGGGAATACTAACTCCATAATTTGTATGGAATGTTCCAACAGGGCTGGTTGGAGATTTGGGGGAAATAAATGGCATACGTGACATATCCAAATGCTGCGCTTGACCAATAACTAGGGGAGTGGGTCTTTTGGAAATGGGCAATGTGTTATGAGCTGTCCTTTCCTGAGGAACCCATATATCTTCACTTACTATAGGGTCCCATTGGTAGGGTGGTGGACGTTTTATAGTTAGTCCTGCTTCAGCTAGGTTTATATGTCTTACTGACTTTTCCACTTGGCAATGCTGTGAAACAGATTCATCCTCCATGAATGCAGAGTTGATATAATCTGTCCGGTCTCTACTGCTTTCAGCTGGACTCAATAAATTATATGATGACTGGGATGCTAATGGAGTTGCACTGGTGGAATGTACAATTACAGTACTTTGCTGAGGACCATTAATTGTGGATAAATCAGGCCGCATATTACCAGCACCAACAGTGTTGGTGTTCATACTGCCGCCATGATTACTAATACTGCTGCTAATTACGCCAGTGCTACTGCTGCACTGGCTGCAAGTGTACAGTGCACTAGGTGTCCTTTGCTGGTACTGGGCAGTCACAACATTACTCTTTAATTTGGGTGGATGCTGCAGTGTTGATCTCTGGTTGTCAGCCATCTGAGCCATCTTTAGAGCAGCTTCACGGCTATTCCTGCGTAATGTAGCATGGATAAGGCTGCTGTCTATCCTCTGTGCCATACTCCTCCCCTGAGCAAGCTGTGCAGCTATTTCAGGATATGGTGGTGGGTCACCAGGTGGGATGGAATAACGAGGAACTGTTAGTCTGTTCAATGTGGCACTAGTGCAGGGTTGCTTTATCTTCTTTTCAGTTGCAGAAATCCTTAATGTTGCGGAGCTGCCTGTGCCTGGAAGGGTATAGGTATTTTGGGTGCAGATCAACCGAGTTCGTGGCCTGCATACTTCCTCAACATTACCTCTGCTATCAAATGTTGTTATACGCTCGTAACCCAGAGGAGTCTGGTAGTGAGTACTTGAGAAGAGTGAAAAGTCTCCCTTCTTTAGGCAGAGATCTATAGGAGGCTGTGGAATAGGAGGAGGAGGTGCAGCTGAAGTTGGAGGGGCTGGTATGGTCCCTGGGTATGGAGGAGGAGGATTGAGTTTGTTCATCTGCATTTCTTGGACAGCTGTAAAAACAAGAGCATCTCCTTCCGCAAACTGAGGGATTGGACGCAAAGGTTTTGCTTTTGGAGGATGCTCATGGTCCCTTTCATTGTGGTCAACCATTGACATCTGAATGGCAGTTGGAGGAGGGTGGGGTAACTGCACAGGAGCTTGAGGGGGCTGCAGAATTCTTCCCATTTCAACACCACCAAAAATCACTTGTCCTGGGTTGGAATAACGGTTTGGGGCTGGATACTGAAGGGTACTATCTCCTGAATGATCTGCGGTTGCAGCAGCCACCATCTGATTGGCAAGGACATCTAGCTGTACATTCTGATTGGCTAGCAAAGACTGAACCAAACCTATACTTTGCGTTGGTGACATGGCTTGGGCAGAACTATGGATGGGAGCAATGGGAATATTCACAGTGCAGGGGGGATTGTTCTCAGGTGCGCCAGAGGTTCCAATGACTAAAAAAAAGAAAAAGAAAAGTCACTTTATGTTGTAAAAAGAAAACTCAGGAATTAAAACAAGCAAATATAAAGCAAAATATATAATACTCGTTATACTTGAAGAATCAAAACAATATGCACACAGATATTCTGAGAAAAATTAAATGGTTTACATATTTTAAAGAGAGATAATATTGATTGGCTTATCAAAGTCTACAAAAAGCCACTGTAATGCTCTAACATCAGTGAATGTGCTGGTGTAGAATAAAAGTTCTGAAAGAAGCCAAAAAGTACAGTTTTATATGTATGATTTCAGTAAAAAAATGGCATTTGAAAAACAAAGCTGTTTGTCTTACAGTGGCCATTCAAAGTACTCCCAAATACAGAAGTAAATGGTGTTCACAGCTGACTTAAAACTTAATTACTTGAAAATATCCTCAAATTTTACCTCTACGTTTATTGTGAAATTTCTCAACTCCTTCCATAGAAGTCTTCTATTAATTTTGTTAACTAAGATCTCCGCAGTCTGTGACTGGATTGAAAGTGGGAGCACTCTTTCATCCAGCTTACTAAGTAGTACTAAGATGCAAGAGCTGCAAACAACCAGAGTGTACTTAATAGCACTTTATGTAAGCATAGCTGAGTGGGGAATGGATGAATGCATTCTGAACACAGGAATAATCAAATAAAGTAAGTGCTGAATACCATCTGAATGATATATTTATATATACAGTGACAAGCTATCCGTCTCCACAAGGTTGTGTCCTTGTTTCCCAGCACTTTTGATGGAGGAACAAAATTACAGGAGGATTTAAATGCTTTTCCAAGTATACTATATTATATTCACTAGTATTACACAATTATAACCCAAAACAAATCAAAGAAAATAACCGGAATAGCGCCAACAGGAGCACTAAGTTTACTGTGATAGATACTTAACTATCCAAACTTCCATCCAGCTAAACCTCCATAGAGCAAAAGCAAAACAAACCATCCAATAATTTGTATTCAACTACTGTTCTGTATCCTTCACGGTCCAAGTTTTTAATTCTCTTCCATGGCTTGCTTATCAGCTCCATACTGCGGTTTCTCTGTCTCTGCCTTTCTCCAGCTTCAATAAACACCAGTTGTCACTCCAGAGAACAATGGACATTCATACTGAATGGGTTGGCATGATAGGATTAACCACTATTGTTCTGACTGAATACACCCAGGAAAGCTGAGAACAAAGGAAGGATTAGGACTGGCAGTCAGCATGTCTCCTGGTCAGCATGGGGGAATGACATCAGAAATGGTGTCCTGTTTTGCTTGGGTGATGTTTTGTACAAAATATGTTGTACTATGATCAATAAATCAGTCTCTGTCCTTAAAGGACCCACATGGCATACCTATTAACCCCTAATATGCCTTGGGGGTCTCTGCAGATCCCCTTGGGGGTCTCTGCAGATCCCCATAGTATACATATTAACCCCCAACATACAATGGGTGTCTATACAGACCACCATGGCATACTTATTAACCCCTAACATACCATGGGGTTCTATATAGACCACCAAGATAACCATAAATTAACTGCAGAAGTGCCATGTGGTCCTCAAGGATGGAACTATGGAAAAAAAACAACTTTACAAATGCCCAAATAAATTAAATGAAATAAAAAAAACATAATATTGCCAAAAATACAAAACCTAAAAAAAAAAAAAAAAAATTCTAAATTTACCAAACATAAAAAAAGATCAAAATAAAATAAAAAAATAAAAATAACCCTGTAAAATCAAATAAATAAATAATACCTATACCAAAGGATCATCAGCCCTGGTCCTCAATCTTCTGCCCTGAACTAGACGGCAATCCATGTGTTTAGCAAAAGGTCTTGTCCTCTTCTTTCTTGTTTGAAGCCAATGAATCTCATCTTCCGGGCAAGTAAAGTGCCCTCCAAAAAAACCAAGCTGCTCTAAAAAAAATTACTTTAACTAACGGAGCTTCTCCCCTGCTGCAAATTGGCAATTGCCACGCTTTTTGCGGATTAAATATAATTTTTTGTGCGCTCTGATTGGCTGAAAGAGATGTATTTCCTCCAATCAGAATGGATTTTGAGATGTCACTCTGCTCAATATTGATTTTAAATCTAATTTGACCAATCCGATTGCTCAGGTTAATGAACCTAAAATCTGAGCAATCTGATTGGTCAAATGTAATTTTAATTTTGTCCAATTTTCTCACCAAGTATGTAAAGAAAATAAGAGATTGAATAAATCTTTGATTTAATCCTCATTAAACAATGAGATTTCAAAAGGCCAAAATATGTTGATAATTTTGCTATTCCATGAAACTGAGCAATAGGAAAAATGACTGGATAGAGAAACTTTATCACTGAATCATTAGAAAGAGAATAAGGAATTGCCATTCCAAGAGGAAAGAAACTGATGCCACATGGCAACATTTTTGATGATATTCTGGTTTAAGGCTAGGTAAAGCTCTTGCTTGGAAGAGAGGAGCGGCAGTAAAGGTGATATAAAGGCCCTATCCTGTGGTAAAATTCTATCAGTGCAATTTAAATTCCCTAATAATTATGGTAATTCCTTCCTAAAGTAATGTGACTTTTCTTTTATAAAGTCTGCAATGATAGATGTTACTCTCTTAAACTTTCTGATGAATATTGGCTTGCATAACGTATGAGTCCAGATTAATAACTAAAAATTCCAGGATGGTTGAGGGCATTCTGTCTTATCTGGTGATGTCCAATACATAAATAATATTAGGGTTGAGTTGTTACTAAAAGATTTGATCTTGCTATATTCAAAATAATCCAATTAATAGTCTCTGCAAAATGATCAA
This sequence comes from Discoglossus pictus, assembly GCA_027410445.1. Classification (NCBI taxonomy): domain Eukaryota; kingdom Metazoa; phylum Chordata; class Amphibia; order Anura; family Alytidae; genus Discoglossus; species Discoglossus pictus. Next base: position 147,965,064 of record CM050165.1, read on the forward strand.
ATATTTTGGGGCTGCTACATGAACTTCAAAAAAGTGAGGCGATTTGAAAAACAGTAACTATCTTTCCATTTAATACCACAAATGTGCGAAAGGTATGATTGAAGAGGCAAAAGTTTAAAGGCATCCACAATGTCAGTTTTTTTAGAGTAGTGATGTGACAACAGATATGATACCCTATAAATGTGATTTTACGATTACAAGCATTGAGAGCTGTATTTCGTTTGTTCAGGGACCTACTTTAAACAACATTTATTCTGTTTTGAGAAAGTAATATCTGCAATCTGCCCCATGGTCACTGAGGATAGACATACCCACCCAATACGAGGACCTAACAGGTAGGAGTTCCAGAGAGTCCCGGTTCTGATGGTCCTGTATCGCGACAAGCAAATTTTTGCCTGTTTGTAAAATATAGAAAACTGCATTGTCAGTGTCTAGGTCAAGAGGGTTAATTCTGAAGAAGGAAAAAGTGGAATGATAATTTTTCATTGAGATGTTCCTTCACAATTGAAGGTTTGTCAGTGGCAGATTTTAGATTAGGTCATGCTATAGAAATTTTAGGTAAAATATGAGCCTTATGAAAAAGCCATTATGAAAACCATCAAGTATGTAACATGAGGTTAATTTGAAAGGAGCTGTGCTAGGGAGCTTTATCTGCCAGTCAAACTCACTGGGAATGAGCCTTTTTGCATATATATGCATCCTTGGGTACTGATATTATTACAAATTGCCAGTTTCCCCAAATAATGAATTTGCCAACCTAATATGTCATGTTTTAATTTATTGACATGTGGCAGCTTAGGGAAATTGGGAGGAGGGGTTAGTTGTAGATGGTTAAATCTGCTGGTTCAGTGTAAAGGCGGCAAATGTTTGATAAATAGAGTGTACATTGACAGTAATTGCAGACCGTAGATTTTAAACCTGTGAAATGCCTATCTGAATGAGTAAATTTTAAATCATAATTAAAAAGTTTTGATCTGTGGCTGCTTTAGCTGAAAATGATCTATTCTTATCATGGAACATGGACCCTCCATATCTGTAGCCTACATCTACCACTATGAATTAGTAGTGGTTGAGTTCCTCACGTTCAGGATGAGCTGCGCAAATCACATTTGTCAGCCAATGCGATTTAACCGTACCTAAAATGTCCCGAGATATAGTACTGAGACATCTTTTCCTTCCATATTTATTTTCTTAAATTATTGGGCACATAATGAGACAGCATGATTGTTAGAGGAGGTGGCTTGACAAGGTTACCTTAGACAGATGAGAGGGTAGGGGTGGCTACTGAGAGGGTAGGATGGAAACATTTACATTTTACTCAGCCATCAATGTCTGTAAGAAATTTAAATATTTGAGTAATGGCTGATGATTTGGACGTTGCTCTGACATAGAAGGTGAAATGGGAGTGGAAAGAAACAAAAGTCCATTTTGTTTCAGCTTTGCATATAGTGGCAGCAAAAATAATTATTTTAACGTAGCATTTGCCCATGAACTATACATTGGTGGACCTGTTATGTCTTGACTCTTGATGTTCTGGGATATTAGAGATGGTGTGAGTCTTAATCTTTATGGTTTGACATCTGTAAAAGAAGGGCAAATAAGGTTTGTAAACTAGGCCCAATGTGGAAATAGTCAATGGAATCTGATTTATAATGGTCCTCTGCTAAAGGGGTATAATATGTAAGGCACTAATAAATGCCGAAATTAGGAATGCCTTGGATTTTTTGAGAAATTAAGGACACCTCTGATTTCATGCGACGCTTCAAACCTCCAATTTAAGGTTTGACTATAGATACCTCTAATGATGGGAGCCACTGATTTGAGGTGATATTATGAATACCTCCACTTTTGAGGTAGGCCTATGAATATCTCAGAAATTATGTAAAAAAGAGGAGTACCTTTGCATGGAATATATTTGTAGAATTGTTTATATTTTATTTTAATTATGATACCATTAATAAGACTAGAAAAGAAAATTACAAACAAACACCCTTAAAATTGAACTTGCAAAGCTCAGGCATGGGCAGAAATGGAATCTTGCTGAAATAAATGATACAGGAATGCAATGCAAAAGACACTATCAGCCTTATTAAATTGCGATTGGTCTAATTGAAAAGGGCTCTATTTAAGCACATAGCATTTTTTTTTACAGAAGTTTTTTACACACACATATATATCTATATACACACACATATTTATTTATATATATATATATATATATATATATATATATATATATATATATATATATATATATATATATATATATCCACACACATATACACACACAGCTATACTATATAGTGCTAAGCAAAACATTGCTCAAACAAGTTCATTTTTACATAGAATAGATGTTAAAATTACCCTGTTGCTGAAAAACAAATGATAAAATAGGGGAATAAAGTACACAAAGATAATTAAAATTTCTACATTTTTATTTATTTTTTGGTTTTATATGCACTTTTAAGAAACAACAAACATAACAACAACACAAAATGAACAATTTGAAATAAAAATTTAAAGAAAACGCAAATATTAACTTAACAGTCCATTGGCAGAGGGGATCGTCGGCCAAAAAAACTAAAGCGCGCACACACACACACACACACACACACACACACACATATATATATTTTACTTACCGTACTTACTGTAATATATTTTTGGTTAGAAGCAACATAGTACATCTACAACTTAAGATGGCTTACCATTAATTAGGTTTTAAAACAAATAATATATATTGATACTCAGAAGGGAATTGATTAGTTTTCCCCTTTTTCTAAGACAGGAATAATATGCATATTTCCTACCTGGCAAGTCATCCTCATCTTCACTAAAAACATTTGTACTGAATACCGGCAAATTAATATAGTCCACAGATATTTTTCGTACTTCTGGAAGGTAGATGGTCATTTGTCTTGGCTGTAGGTGCAGCAAACTTGTTTTATAAATGACTGAAAGTGAAAAAATCAGAACACAATTTTAAAATGAATAGTTGGGATTTATATTTGCTATTTATTGTCAAGGTACAAAATCACTCAATTTTTGAGTTAATTTTATATTAGTTAATCAATTTTTCATCATTCTAGACCACAGATATTGACTTACTAAATGTAATTTAACATTTTGCACATCCCCCAGTTAAGTTCTTCATAAAATCATACTATAAATATGATACTTCAGTGTGCCTTTAAATTAACTTCTGGTACTGGAATACTTTTAATGACCGATGTAACCCATGGCTATAGATTTTATTACTTGTTTTTCAGCAACAATTCTTCATTTTTTTATAGGAACATATGAATTATATGCAGCAATTTTATATGAAAAAGAATATTTATAGAAGTTTAATTAACCATGTAAAAGTTATGGATCTGGAACTTTAACTTCTTTTTAGTGCTCAGTGTTTTCACAATATATTTTTCTGTGCCGTAAATATAAGAGAATTCTGAGCTATTAATGCAAGCAACTCAGAATACAAAGATATAATTACAAGCTCAGAATAAGAATGTGCCAAGAACGCCAGCGACATACAACAAATATTAAATAACAGTTCCCGATTTCCTCAAACAAAACAAGTTGCAGACTTTTTTTTAATACTCTCCTAAGTGTACATTTTCATATAAAAACAATGAAACTCATTTTTAAAATATATAACATTTTTGTGTATAAAATAATCTGCTATTTCTATGCAGTCCTTAGAAAGATTAAATGAAGGTGAAAAGAAGCTTACCTGCTCCAAGATTAGCAGGCAGGAAGGCTGCCAAACCCACAATTTTAAATTTGGTTCCCCATATATTGGATGTAACCTGAGCAAGATAATTATGCTGCAAAAATATGTAAAACAACATAAAAAAAATGGATTAGACAATATAATATATAAAACTTAAGAGAGAGAGATAGTAGAGGCCAGGAGAAAAAGAGAAAGGAAATAGAGAGATGAGAACAGAGTGCAAGATAGGCAAAGAGATGATTACATTGAAAAGGTAAAAAGAACAACAGTGGGGAAAAAAAGAGAAAGCAAAAAGCTAATGGGGCCCATCAAACCGAGGAGGAGATATGGGACAGGGTAGAGGCACTGGAAGAAGAGGAACAGTAGAGCAGAAGTGCATGAAACTCTATTACAGAGCACTGGCACAGAACTGTAATATCTCAATTTCAAAGTTTAAAAGCAGCTGCAAAAAAAGCAATTTGCAGACACAACATTATACTAACACAATGACCTCCATTGGCTGTAGACTTCCTGTATCAGTGTGGTGTCTCTAAGCAACAAATATTTGAATCACTGTTTGACCTCTTGACTAATCAGATTATTCTTAAAGCCCTTTAAACCTTTCTCTTAGCCGAACTCCCCACAGGAAGTCCCCTAGATTGCCTTTTTAGGATGAGGACAAACACTCAACTGGAGGCTGATACTCTGATATAGATTCATTTCATCCTGAATAATGCAATTGTAAATAATTAAATATAATTTTTATTAATGATCAATGCATAATTAAAATAACGAACTCTGGTTAGGGCATGATAGTAGTCCTTTAATTGTTGATAATGAACAATATGCAAGCTTCCACAGAGTTAGGTGCATGTTCAAAACTAAGAATGCTTTCATTCCTGAGACTGGATGCAAAATCTAATTTAGGCACCAGTAAGTGCTGCAGACTGGTCAGATAGAAACAACAACTAGGAACAGATTTGAAATTTTAAATAATAATACAATTGAAAAAAGTATGAATATTTTATAAAATAAATGCATAGTGTTTTTTTGGTTTTGTAATTTTCTTTAATATGATTTAAGGATCAGTGGTTGCAGTCAGAAAGTTACTACAACATAATTGAAGGAATATGAAATGTATGTACTCTGCTCTACATCACCAAATGGATCACTGACAAATAAATGAACAAATGTAATATACTCGTTGCCGAGGATCCAAATGCTTACCGATTTTTTGCCCTGTATTCCCAATATGTCTACATTGCTTACTGCAGCTGACCTAAAGAGAACCACTCTTAGGATTTTTAAAACTACAATAAAGTATTTAAAATGAATTATACCATAGTTCTGTCTGTTCAACATGATAATGCAGATAAACTTCTCCTTTTGTTTCAATAATACGTTTAGATAGTACGTTTGCAAGTTTTCAATCTTGGTGTTTTGAAATAACATTTTGAACTCAAAAACCATTGTCATGTGTTTAATATTGTATTTTCATTTTTTTCCTTTATACTTAATCACTACGAAATAGGTTGACACTTTATTAAAAAAAAAAAAAAAAAAACGTAATAATGATAATAATACAAACAGCCTAATTAAAATTTTCAGGCAACACCAATAAACATTCATTAAGAGGAGGTAGAGTCCAGATTTGATTTTTTTTTGGGAGGCACATCTCCTGGGGGTGTGGGATTTCTAGTCAAATGTCTTTGTGGAGCCTAGAAAACCAATGTTATACTATCTTATCCATTTCCTAATCCGGTGAGTAGGGAGAGAAATATTTGTACAGAGAAAGGAATGATAATGAAAAGGAGAAAACTGAAAATGTAAAAGAGAAAAAAAGAGCAAGGAAAACAAGGGGAGGGGTAATAACGTAGAGATATAGAGAGAAATTGTGCTTAATAAGTATGGGTTCATTTGCAATATTTCACCTGACTGATATCTTCCAAAGGAAACTCTCTGCGGGTTAAGCTTGGAGAGCCAATAGAAGGTTTCCTAATAGGTAATCTGGGGGATCTTGTAATCTCTTGTGCTGCTCGAGACAATTTGGGCGATTTTCTTGCTTCTATATTAATTCTAGAGGTAAACCAAACAATTGTTATAGCAAGATAATTAAACTTTTTGAAGATTGCACATATCCCATACATCTATAAACTATTTTGTTCTGCTGATCATATACTGTATGACATATGCTGCACTTACAGTGCTTTTACCTTTGAGAAAAACAAATAATGAACAAGCCCTGGCAATATAAAAAAATTATTTAAGTGCAAAAGACTAAAAGAAGATAAAGAAATAATTATATTGAGGGGGAAATGAGAAACAAAAGTAATTTAAGTTTCATATAACACTACATTCATGGCAGCATATTTATTATGCTTCAACAGTAGAGGAGTTTCACAAATACAGCTCAGATTACTGCTCTTTTATGAATTAAGTCTTATGTAGTCCTATGTAATCATATGTTTTATAATTGGTATATGTTTCGACTATATAATTTCTTCATTGAATTAGTGGCTTTTTCTGAAACCCCATTTACTACACATGCATCAAGGCAGCTTTGGAACAAAATGCGCTAATATTTACTTTGGCACAATACAGCAAGGTTTAACTCTTTCTGGACTACATTTAAGAAAATTATCCTATGAAAATGTGTGCACTCCACCAGAGTTTCCAGCAATTTTAGGATACACCAATAAACATTAAATGGTTATTTTTAACTTATAGTGAATTTTACCATTCTCACCTAAAACTATAAAACATATTTATCCAAAAATGATCATGATATACCTTTGAAATAAAATGCTGCTGTTGTAGCATTTTCATACTTTATTGACTATGGACTGTTGGTGAGGAGAGTTAACTAATATGTTATTGCTTTAATTAAACTTTGAATTACATTATATAAATCATTGATTATTTAATTTTGAACTAAAACTCATTTACACTCTAAGTATGGCATTTGTTTCAGATACATACACTCAAACAAAGAAAAATAACATTTAATCCTCTTTTTTCAAATGTTATGCTTTGACTAAAAATTATAAGTAACAGTACTCTGCACAAAAATAATAAAAATGATAGGACAAATAAATAAATACCTAGGAAGTTTGGGAGATTTGCTAGCTCTGGTAATCTTTGGAGACTTTTTAGCCGCCCAGTCGTCACTGAGTTCAATATCGCTGGAATCTGAGCAGTTGCAGCTGTCAATGACGGTGGAAATTAATCCATTTCCATAGATTTCATCTAACACAAAAGAGATAAGATAAACTGTGAGCAACAAATATTTTATTCTACACAGATAAACACTGACATCTTGACTTAGAAAATCTGCAACATAATAGAATCTTGCTGGTAAGAATAATGCCAGGAAAAGTGTCAACTTAAAAGACCACTCAAGTGTCAAAATTATAGTAGGATATATATATATATATATATATATATATATATATATATATATATATATATATATATATATATATATATATATATATTCTGGGTAGCTGAGCTGGAACATGCAAATGTGCCCACAAATGCCTCGCTCTTCAATCCATAGCCATGGCTTCCTTTAAGCTTATGCCTGCTGTATTACACAGCTTTAATGCAAAGCCAAGGCTGGATTTTAAACAAGCTGAGAATCCTGTTTCAAGCTTACTGGCTCTCATCAGCATGGAGCGGGATCTCAGCTGGTGTTGTGGATCTTATGAGTATACACACACATTTTTTATATATATATATATATATATATATATATATATATATATATATATATATATATATATATATATATACAGGGAGTGCAGAATTATTAGGCAAGTTGTATTTTTGAGGATTAATTTTATTATTGAACAACAACCATGTTCTCAATGAACCCAAAAAACTCATTAATATCAAAGCTGAATATTTTTGGAAGTAGTTTTTAGTTTGTTTTTAGTTTTAGCTATTTTAGGGGGATATCTGTGTGTGCAGGTGACTATTACTGTGCATAATTATTAGGCAACTTAACAAAAAACAAATATATACCCATTTCAATTATTTATTTTTACCAGTGGAACCAATATAACATTTCAACATTCACAAATATACATTTCTGACTTTCAAAAACAAAACAAAAACAAATCAGTGACCAATATTGCCACCTTTCTTTGCAAGGACACTCAATAGCCTGCCATCCATGGATTCTGTCAGTGTTTTGATCTGTTCACCATCAACATTGCATGCAGCAGCAACCACAGCCTCCCAGACACTGTTCAGAGAGGTGTACTGTTTTCCCTCCTTGTAAATCTCACATTTGATGATGGACCACAGGTTCTCAATGGGGTTCAGATCAGGGGAACAAGGAGGCCATGTCATTAGATTTTCTTCTTTTATACCCTTTCTTGCCAGCCACGCTGTGGAGTACTTGGACGCGTGTGATTGAGCATTGTCCTGCATGAAAATCATGTTTTTCTTGAAGGATGCAGACTTCTTCCTGTACCACTGCTTAAAGAAGGTGTCTTCCAGGAACTGGCAGTAGGATTGGGAGTTGAGCTTGACTCCATCCTCAACCCGAAAAGGCCCCACAAGCTCATCTTTGATGATACCAGCCCAAACCAGTACTCCACCTCCACCTTGCTGGCGTCTGAGTCGGACTGGAGCTCTCTGCCCTTTACCAATCCAGCCATGGGCCCATCCATCTGGCCCATCAAGACTCACTCTCATTTCATCAGTCCATAAAACCTTAGAAAAACCAGTCTTGAGATATTTCTTGGCCCAGTCTTGACGTTTCAGCTTGTGTGTCTTGTTCAGTGGTGGTCGTCTTTCAGCCTTTCTTACCTTGGCCATGTCTCCGATTATTGCACACCTTGGCTTTTGGGCACTCCAGTGATGTTGCAGCTCTGAAATATGGCCAAACTGGTGGCAAGTGGCATCGTGGCAGCTTGACTTTTCTCAGTTCATGGGCAGTTATTTTGCGCCTTGGTTTTTCCACACGCTTCTTGCGACCCTGTTGACTATTTTGAATGAAACGCTTGATTGTTCGATGGTCACGCTTCAGAAGCTTTGCAATTTTAAGAGTGCTGCATCCCTCTGCAAGATATCTCACTATTTTTGACTTTTCTGAGCCTGTCAAGTCCTTCTTTTGACCCATTTTGCCAAAGGAAAGGAAGTTGCCTAATAATTATGCACACCTGATATAGGGTGTTGATGTCATTAGACCACACCCCTTCTCATTACAGAGATGCACATCACCTAATATGCTTAATTGGTAGTAGGCTTTCGAGCCTATACAGCTTGGAGTAAGACAACATGCATAAAGAGGATGATGTGGTCAAAATACTCATTTGCCTAATAATTCTGCACTCCCTATATATATATATATATATATATATATATATATATATATATATATATATATATATATATATATACACATATATATATATATATATACAGTGTATACACACATACATATATATATATATATATATATATATATATATATATATATATATATATATATATATATATACACACACACACGCACATACCGTATTAGTCCGAATATACAACACAAGGAAACCGTGATAATGATACAATAAAACTTTATTATATACATAGAGCACCCTCAGAAATGTATACGACTGTGCAATTATATCATGGGTGTGGTGTGGGCGGATCCCAGAAGGGCAAGAGAGTTTTTGGAAAAAGGGGACACCTAAAAGGTTAAATGCAATACCTCATAATAATTATGATTATGCATAGCATCTACCAGGGTCACATGTGGTCACTATACCACAGTAACCAGAATTTTATAAAAAAAAAAAAAGAGAATCATCATACATCAATCCATTTAATAGAAGTAACATGTAATGCACTTACATCTGGTCTTAGTCTGCTCAATTAAACAGATGTACAACCCTCTGGATTATGTAATCCAATCCAGTTACACACATACAATGTGGTCCAAAAACAAAAATATGAAAAAAATATGAAAATATGAAAAAAGGTGGTCCAAAAATAAAAAAGGCAGATGAGGATAAAAAAACATGCATGTACAGTACAGTGCTAAATACTGTAACAGTAACAATACACCAACTTACCTGATATTCGGCTACAAGCATTACTAACCATTAGCTAGTTTTCATGATATATCACTGACCATTAATAATGATGTGTCATCTCACAATGAATGCTTAGCTGTGACCACAGTCAGTGGTCCAGGAGTACTATCACCGTCTCCATCTGATATTGTTTAGCAACATTGATACCACATTCATCTTATACAGGTGTTAGCACATTTTAAAGGATACTCATAATATCATACATTTGGTAATCTACCCATTAATACGGAGAGGACACAAAGGTCAGCAGCAATATTCAGTGTTACTTACATCAGACCCAAGGATCTGTTCTCATACTGATATTGCAGAGAGGAGGACATGCTTCACTAGTGCATATATGCATTCTGGCTTTGATTAACATGCTTTTGTTAGACTTTGCAAGTTGACCAGCATAGCTGCATTAGTCTACATTTAAGCTAACAACAATCATATATTGTGTGAGCTATATGTTTAGGAGGGGCGGTCATTGAAGGAATATCTACCTGAGAGGCACTGGGAATATATTACAAATACTTCATATTTGGAAAAATGCTTGCAGAAAGTGTGGGTGTAGGAATTTTTTTTTAAAAATAATGATTTTATAATTTTACAAAAATAAAAAATTGTTGCAGGTAGACTTTTAATTGTTAAAGTACGTTTTAATGACACTGTTTTTAAATGTATTAATGTATATGCCCCTACAGATCTGAAAGAAAGAAAACGTTTATTTTTAAATTGTAAATTTATTTTTAATAGGTACAAAAAGAATGATTTTAGGAGGAGATTTTAATTGTGTTACCGGTAGAAAAGAGAGAAAGTAGGAGTAGAGCACAGAGGAACAGATAAATCTGCAAGTATGTTGAATGAAATGATTAAAGATTTTAAATTACAAGGTGCATATTCCATGCCTATTGTAATTTAAAATCTGTAAACATTTAGTGATTATTTGAGTGATGTAAAGAATGGAGGGTACACTTGGAGAAATATACATATTTAAATTAAGCATTTCGTTTTAGTCGATCGTGTTATTACTGATCATAATCTTTTGCAATGTGTGTGTGAATTGTTTAAGGCCTCTTGAGGAGAGGTGCAAAAATCAAGCTTACTAAGCAGTCACATACTATGTAACAGCTTTTAGTAATTAGATTTGCCTTCTTATCTAGTGATCTTAATTATTTTACCAAATAATATTGTTAAATGGCACCACTATTTAATTACTTTTTGGTCATGTATTTAGTTATTTTGTGCTACTGTCTAAAGCCAACATTGTATTTTTCCTATGTTGATCCCTGTTCAATAAAGTGATCTTCTATTTAAGGCATAGGTGGTAGAACTAAGGGACTCCTTCAAATGCGATTTGGCCAATTGAATAGGGCTCTATATAAGCATATAGCATATTTTTTTTACAAAAGTTTTTAGTTAGTGAACTTCTATCCAAAAACAAGGTCTTCACTAACTAAAAACTTCTGTAAAAAAATATGCTATGTGCTTATATAGAGCCCTATTCTATTGGCCAAATCCCATTTGAATTAGGCCCTAAGTTATTTTCCTGGATGCTGGGATTTTGATGCTCTGTTTGGTTGTATATTGTCACCTTATATATTCAACTTAAACGCAGAGTACATCATGTGTAAAGCAGGGCTGGATGAGTTCAAAGCCGGAATCAATATTGCTGGAAGAAACATCAACAATCTCAGATATCCTGATGATACTACTCTGATGGCTGAAAGTGAGGAGGAACTAAAGGACCTATTAATGCAGGTAAAAGAAGAAAGTGCAAAAGCTGGCCTGCTGCTTAACGTTAAAAAGACAAAGATCATGGCAAACGGCAATATCATTTCCTGGAAAATAGATGGGGAAGAAGTGGAGGCAGATTTTATTTTCCTGGGATCCAAGATCTCTTCAGATGGTGACTGTAGCCATGAAATTAAAAGACATTTGCTTCTGGGGAGGAAAGCTATGGCAAGTCTGGACAAGCTAGTAAAAAGTAAAGACATTACACAAAGGTCTGCATAGTTAGAACTATGATATTCCCTGTAGTAACATACAGATGTGAGAGCTGGACCATAAAGAAGGCTGAGTGCCATAGAATTGGTGCCTTTGAATTGTGCTGTTGGCGAAAACTGCTTAGAAATCCCTTGGACGGCGAGAAGATCCAATAAATCAGTACTTCAGGAAATCAAGACAAACTGTTCACTGGAATCTATGATCATAAGGCTGAAGCTCAAATATTTTGACCATATAATGAGAAGACAGGATTGCCTAGAAAAGAATCTAATGCTGGGAAAGATTGAAGGCACAAGAAGAAGGGGATGACCGAGGCGCAGATGCATAGATGAGATCATTGAAGTGATGAACATGAACTTAATCAAGCTCAAAGAGGCAGTGACTGACAGATGTACCTGGCGTGCTGCGGTCCATAGGGTCACGGAGAGTCGGACACGACTGAACGACTAAACAACAATTACATTATTTCCAACAAAGAGATGTTGTAGGAAAATGTGTGGGTAAGCTTGTACCAGTTTCATAATGGTATTAAAGTATTGTTGCTAGGGACTCCCAGATCTCTTGCCATTCATCAATACTACACAATGTAGCCAATGTTTGTCTCCCAGGTATGTACATTTGCTGGAGTGAATTAACCAGACAGTTTAAATACTAATCATTTGGAGTGCATTTTTGCATAAGAGTTTGGAAAGTGTCACGAAAATAAATGGTTGATTTAAAAAAAAAAAAGAAAAAAGAAAGGAACATATTACGTATTTGTAACAAAAAGAATACAGCGGCAGTAAGATCAGGGAATTTACGGCAAAAGCTTTTCTAAGAAGGGAAAACTGTCACCTAGAAGAATCTAGGTTGAGCAAATAACAACCAAATCTCTCAATTTCTTAAGTGTATAGACTAGAGGAGAAAACAACAACATATCTGGAGATGTAAAATCAATGGAACGGGAAGGGTTGGTAGTGAGGTGCTATGTATTTTACATTAAGTCCACTTATGTAGCCTCAGTTTTAGACTGCTTGTGTAGTGTTTATTTTTTATTCTCAAGCCCATGAGTAGTACGGGGGGAAAATCTGCCGTAAGGCTCATTATCTTTCACTGTCAACCCAGTGTGTAGCACCTTGCAAGAGGAACCATCTGGAGGTTTGTTTAATTTGAGCAGCCATATAATAGCTACAGATATCTGGTACAGAAAACCCACCTTGATTCTTGGACATTGTTAGGACACTTGAGGGTGTTTCCCATCCCAGATTAAAATGTGAGAAGACAGCTTGCATAGTTTTAAGTTTCTGAGGAGGAATTGGTATGGGAAGAGTTTGGAACAAATAGAATGATTTAGAGAGAATGATAATTTCTATATAAATATACTTTGTATCCAAGAGATTGCATACCCTTCCCAGGTAAGTCAAAGTGGATTTCATCAATTAAAAGTACATGGAAATAATGTTTTTCTTTGTTGCATCAGAAAGAGGACATTGACATGTATTACATTGTTTACTTTTCAAAATAAGGGTATTCAAGAGTTTAACTGGTCTTGGGGGATTGCCCTCTGCCAACCAATGAGATATACAGACTAAAGTATGCTCTCCACATCTTCTGTTAGTTAAAAATAAGTTCAGACAGTTGTTCTTTATTCCTTTAAATTAGTATGTTTGTAAGGTGAATATTATATTTTGGTCAAATAAATTTCTAAATATTTGAGAGGCTCTGTATGGTTGGTAAGAGTAAAAACAACATTGTCCTCAAACAGGTCAATTTTATTAATTTTAAGGTCTGCAGTTCTGTGATATCCACATGTTTGCAAACGAGAAAGGCAAGAATATCCATAATTAAAGCAAGTAATAGCCCTGTTATAGAGTCATATTAAATTCCAGCCTTGTAAGACCAACAGGAAGCACATAAGGGCTGCGTGCTTCAAATTTGGCCGTTTTACATTGCAAATAAATTAGAAAGGGCTGCAAGCTATGAGCGAGAGAGGCTATTTCATAAACTAGTTCTCGGCCGTCGGAGCTGTGTGCTCAAACGCAAACAATTAAGCAATCACGTAGTTACGGGTTCAGATGGAGCCAATAGAAAAAGAGATTGTTAGCGTTAGGTCACTGAAAAAGGGAGGGTAGATTTTGAAGTCCTATATGCCTCAAGTACAGTTTGCGATCGGACCTACAGGCCAGATATAATGCAGTATTAATAAAGCAGTAAATATGAAATTCCTTTACATGCGAGTTACAGTATATGTTGTAACACATTGATTGCAGGGATCGATATAACACAAAATATGAACATGAAATAAAGTATTTTTCAGGCCGGTTTGCGGGCTTGAGAATGTTGTGCTATTAATTCTAAGACCTAACATCACTTTCCCTTATAATATATATACAGTAGAGTGTTGTTATTTGCATTACAAGTGCTAAGTATTGTAATTTACTCCCCCCTTGCGGGTGCTCTCGAGCACACATTGGCCTTTGGGCTCCATTTGCATGTTACGTGCTTGCTTGCGAGTGACCACGTTGCAATTTAATAGCTGAATTGAACAAGTAGCGGTTACGGGCACGACAGATAAAAGGATAAATGTGCATAAAGTTCAACGTTGCTCAGCACGTAGCCTATTCTCGCAAGTCTACTGCGAGCAACATTATGGGGCTAATTTAATAGCCGTAACACGTAAATATCGAGTTACGTGCTACGTTTTAACATGTAGCAAAATATTTTTACACAGTTTAAAAAATTTTTATTCAATATTCCTTTAACGAGGATCAACATTTTCCCTTTTAAATGATTAGAAACCTGTGAGCAGTGAGAAACAGTGACCGTAGATAAGATCTATATTAATTTACTTTAAAAATGTCCTGCTCAAATAGCCCCTTGTGGGGCCTTTCTCTGCCACTGAGAACCTGCCCACTTAATCTATAGACAGGCTAGCAGTCCAAGGTGGAATTAAAATTATATTATTATTAGATTTTCTCTAAAACACAGTTATATTTCTGTTTGGCATACCAGCTAATATAAACTAGCTGAAGTAACAAAAATGAAACCTAAAAAGTCCCTTTATTTAATTACATTTTAATGTGAATCACAGCACAATACAAATATATGCCTTAAAAACACAATGACATCCAAACTCAAAATTCTAATAGTACATATTTCACAAGCATGTAATGTGTTTACCAAATTACAGTGGTTCATAGAGTTTCTTGTATACTATCTAGATATAGATCTATCTATGTAAAAGTTATGAAACTTGTCTTGTTTGCAAGTTACTCATGTTTGTGCAAAGCAGAAGATGCCAATTTAAGTGGTATTAACGTCCCGCTTACGTTATACTCTCGGGATATTCATTTCATATCACCTAGCTAATTGGATAACTAGACAGGATCACTCTGGTCAAGTCAAATTCTATATAGAGACAGGAGCATATCATCACGGACATATGCTATAACACCAAAAAAGATTTACATTATTTATTTATAAATCAACGCAGCATACTGGAAAGATATTTTACTCACTTGTTCTCTTATGAATCTTAAAATTTTTATGTATTTAAAGTTTGTACATTTCTAGCACAGAAACACACTATAACGCAAAAACAATATACGTTATGCCTATATGCAGAGTTTATTTAATCCTTATTATTACCAGTATTTACCAAAACATTGCAATCAATTTCAACTAGTAATAGTAATTTTCTTCAATCGTTTAAAACAGGGAAGGGCAGGAATAAAGCAAACTTAACCTATGAGGTCTGCCAACAGTCAAGGATTAGCTTACGAGTTACTCATTCAGATTGCTCTTGCAAAAATAGATATTAAAACAATTATTTTCGCGGTTTCAGATTTTTTACCATGTCATATGCTACCTCCCCACTGGTGCTCACAAGAACTTTAATTACATTTCTAAGGCTTGCAAAAACCTCCTTTGTACTGCATCATTGCTTATTTTACCTGGTTTGTTCTAGCCAGTTGCATTTTAAGAATTATATCACTACTAGTGACTTGCCCATCAAAAATGACGGCAATAACATTTTAAGGCTGGGAATGCTGTACCTTCGGCACTTCTCGCGAGCCCTGCGCTGAGCACCTTTGGCGCTCATTGAGTGGCTCGCAATGAGTGCCTTTGGCTCATTGCGATCCTCTCCCTTCATCTACTGTACGGGCCCTGCGGGCCTCCACCCCCACAACTGCATCCCTCACTTTGCGAGGGCCGCAAGCGTGACGACAACTCGCAGATTGACAACTATTATAGTTGATACCAGTCACAATGCATCTTTGAACTATTCCAATACCTTTTCGTTATCTACTCTTACCCATTTTTGCATGGGTTCCAATGCCCTTTTATTCCTCTGTTGCGTAATGCCTCTCTCTTTTGCATATTTTACAGTTCCCTTCTCATTTCTGGGACAGGAAAAAGGATGGCATCTGGTTAGACCACAGTAGACTTGCAGTCTCCTTCACCACAGGAGGTAGGTAATAGTACTGTTGTCACAATAATGACAGGATATTGACAGACAGGTTTCCTTAGATAAAAGGGACTTGGGTGTATATAAGAGTGTGATGTGTCAATAAAGGTTGGCTGTTTTGTATACACAACACATGAAATCCCATTAAATTCCCTCTACGTGTTAAAACGTAGCCGTAACGTAACCTGCAAGACTTACAGCTATTAAATTGGCCTCTCAAAGCTCCACGCAAACGACTTGTGGGTTAAGAGCTAAAAAAGCCTATGGGATGGGAAAATTTAAACTGCGCAACCGCAAATCCTTTGATCTGTCAAGCCCGTAACTGTTTTTTCTAATATAGCTATTAAATTGCTACGAGTCCCCAAGGACACACTGGCTTCCAAACCCGCAACTGGAAAATGTGTGCCAGAATATTGCGGGTTGAAAACTGCTCCCAGAAAAAAAATCCCATGCTGTAGGGGTCCAGATCGGGACCCCCATAGGCTCCCAACATTACCCCTTGCTGCGGGGGTCGGGACCCCCACGGCAGTTAAATAGTTAACCCCTGCTGCGAGGTACTTACAAGTACCCACCCCGGCACCTAAAATTAACCCCCCCGATGCTGAGGGTCCCCATCGGGACCCCCACAGTGTCCCTACATCAACCTTTGCTGCGATGGTCCTGATCGGGACCCCTGCAGCATGTCTAATTCAAATTTCCCGCCTCGCGGGTCCTTAAAGGACCTGTGCTACAACAATAATTAATAATTAACACCTGCCGTGGGGGTGCTACAAGTACCCTTGAGAAACCTATCATTAACCCCATCTGTCCCAAAGAATAGTATAGGTTGGAAAGGGTTAAAAGTGTAGTGCTTAGACTTTGTGTCATGAGGGTCCAGGACCCCCGCAGCAAGGTGTTAATGTAGGGAGCCTGTGGGGGTTCTCCCAGGCTTTAGTGATGTAATGATGATGATCTCTTTTACCATGGGCTCCGTCTAAACCCGTAACTACAGGTTTCATGTTCACGGCCACAAATTCAACATGTGCAAGAATGGTTTACGGAATTGCATCTCTGGACCGCAGTTTGCACAGTAAATTTAAATTTAAAGCCTGCAGCTGTTACGAGCTTCCAGTTGTAAATACGGCCTTAGAATTTATTGTGGCTGATGTTGTGTATGTCATTCTGCTCTCCCCATGGAAAGACCTTTTTGTTATTTTTTTAAGCTGGTCCTAGACGAAGGGACTATTGGTCAGTTTCTGTATCATGTGGACTAACTACCTAAGCTGGGCATTGAAATAACCCTTAATCCACAACCTAGAGGAATTCCTGTAAGCTGAAGGCAGGTGGTCAAATCTGTGTTGTGACATCTTGTCAACCTAGCTTCTTGGCAAGAAAGGTCAGCGTGACAAAATCTTACTGACCCTGGATATATTTATATAAGCTTATCATATCAATTGTAGTCCTTATTCAAAATAAGGTCTTACCAAGGATTTATATAGTGGCAGAATTATACTTGTTTCTCTTAATGCATGTTAATGTTCTAGGTAGAGAGTTGTCCGAAGCACACCTAAACCCCTTTTATGTCTGTTACCCACACATTTGTTCCACTTAGTTTATACATTTCAGGTTTATTTTTCCTTTCAACTGGCATATTCTTTACATTTTAGATTTATTTGTGTTAATTCACATTTGCCATTTAGCAGCCTTTTCTTCTAGTTTATGCAAGTATCTTGCACAATTTAGTGCCATCAGCAAAGATGCTTACTTTCCAGTCCTACTACTAAGTCATCAATAAATGTATTAGAAAAGATGAGGACCTAGTCCTGTACCCCAAGGTTCATCACTTACCACACTAGTGCAATCTGAGTATGTTTAATTTACAACAACAATTTGTTTACTGACTTTTAAACCATTTTCTATACATGTGCATATTTTTATTGCAATTCCTGTATCCTCTAGCCTCCAGTGTGGCAAAGTATGAAAAGTCTTTGCAAAGTCCAATTAGACTACAACAACTGAGCTGCCCTGGTCCAGATATGGATTTTTTCACAAGTTATTCAATATGGGTAATACAGTCAATTTTTGCTGCAATGCCTCTACTATTGGTAACCTGGTGTATGAAATAAGTTATTGAGCTCATCTGACTTCTCGTGTTCATTCGTGATCAGCCTGTCTATTCCACATTTAAAGTGCCAATATGTTCTTGTCTAGGCCTTTTCCATTTATATATTTAAGAAAAACAACACATTTTACGGTTAGTTTTACTTTAACGTTTCATTTTCGATTTTAGCCAACCTAATTTTTTCCCCCTGTAACACTTATATTATTTGCATTCAGATAATGCTGCCTCAGTTCTATTCTCCTTGAATAATGTACATACCAGGTTTTTCTTCTTTATCTTGTTTTATAGATCATTATTAAGTCACAAAGATTGTGCTTCACTTATTTTACTTTTACTTTTTATATTTCCATTGTATAACTTTCACTTATATTTGTGGGTTTATAACAGATTATTGTGTACAGAAAAAACTTTTCTTTTGCATTATCCTCTATTAAGCCATTAGTCATAATTGTAATTATGGGTACAAACTGGGATTTAACTATTATAATAAGTATACAATATAAGAAAAACTAAATTTAGATTGAAGGTATAGGGGTACCAATAATGATTAACTAAAAAGGAGTTTATTATAGTCAATTAAAACTAGAAAAATCGTTGTAACAGAAACCACTCTATCCTTATGATACGTATTTTGCAAAGTGGGCTTGTATTACTGGATGGATATCCAGAATATATACACACAATTATACCCTCTTAATAGCCGCATAAAGTAAACTAACACACCCTAGAAAATAAAAGCCATAGTTAAGTGTATAGTGCATATATAGTGACACAATTATTATAATGAAGAGACCTTAGGTCTCGTAAATTAAGTGAAAAATAAAATAACAGAGAAATAACAAGTGAAAAGACTAATAAAGAAAACGTAGCAGCTGTACACAGTAATTGTAGACTAAAGTGAAGAAAAGAAAGGAAAACTACAGGTGTATTTCTCACAAGTAGTCTCTCTATATAGGGCTTGATAGCCCTACAGTGACAGTGACTAGATAATACAAGAAAAATTAACAAATCTTCTAATGTTCTAATGTAACTATTTAGAATTATGACGTGGAACTATACAGTGTATATATTATTTCCGGATGTAAAGTTTGCTTAACTGAGGATAGCATTATTCCCCTTATTAAATGCTATCCTGTGGAGTACCAGACAACAACAGGAGCATTTTGAATAAGCATCAGAATGTATTGAAAGATGATGGAGCACTAAAAGATTGCCTACCGGAAAGAGCATCAATAACCTACCGGAGAGGCCCAAACATAAAAGATACATTAATAAGAAGCCTGCTTGTAAGAGAAACAACTGAAACCAACTGGCTTAGTGGTAGGAAAATACAAGGTCTATATAAATGTAGTAGGTGCAAAGCATATGTATATATAGAACCTGAAAGCACCTTTAAACATCCTCAACACTGAAGTCCTAGAACAGGCATTAAGGCCATGCTGTTGAATAAGCAGTTGTGCTGAGCAGGACACAACTCTAGGATGATCAGCTTAAAAAATTGTGCTATATGGCGAGTTCATCACTGGTAATCGTGACAGAGGAGAGCTGAAGAAAAAGTACAAGGACTCACTGAAACAGTCCCTCAATGCCTGTCATATTGACCATAGTCAATGGTCTGCTTTAACTTTGGACCAAAAGGCCTGGAGAAGTACCATCCACCAGACTGTCTCCTCTTTTGAGAGCACACGCAGGGCTGGTCTTGAGGACAAAAGGAGATGGAGGAAAAGTCTAGTCACTGCAGCACCCACAAGAGGAAACTTTCCCTTGTAACCACTGCGGTCTAGTATCTATCTGTATATGATTTGTTTGCCAATACAATAATGCCTTAATACAATAATCTTTTATGATTTAACAAGCTATTACATTTATATCTCTGGTCCTAGCATTAGCATATACATTTTAATCAGTGTTTAATGTATTTTAGAAAATCATTGATAAAGGTTATGTTTTAATATTGCTCCCTCAAGTCTGAGTGCACCAACTAAAATGATTATTCTTTCTTACTTATATTATATTATATACTTATTATAATAGGTTTATAGCAAATCCCTACCAATATTGTTGGAGGGATTTGTACTCCTAACATTTATTTCAAACCAAGAAAGCTTCTACATTTTAATTAACACCACAAATATTTTCTCTTTAAATCAGGCTTTGCATACAGTTAAACCTCTCCTTCTCCTCTATCATTACCCCTATTTCTCCTAAATATGTTAAAATGGGAATCATCCCAATATGTTTTAGTATGCCATTTAGTAGGTCATATTTCTCATTGACTGTTATACCATGTAGCTCCCCAATTTTACCATTCAAGCATACATTTAAAGTTAAATGATTTCAGTTACTTTCCATGACCTCCGTATTGACAATAATAACCCTTCCCCACCCCCTAGAACAGTGTAGGACATCGGGAGAAAGTCAAAATGCATGCATTGAACAGCATTTGTCAACATAGCACACTAGAAGCAAGAAATGAAAGAAACTAGAAGATCGCTATAAACAAGAAATGCTCGACTCTAGTAGTGAGCGGCTTACACAAAACATGTATAGAGAAAGTCTTCCATCACTTTTGTAAACAATGTTCAATGAAATGATCAATTTCTTACATTAAAATAAGTCAGACACTTATTAAGAAATGGTGTGGATATAGTAATAAAGTTTGCCTGATATACACCTGCTTCTCTAGAGGGATGAAGGAAGAGCTATACATTTCTGGATTATCAACAAAATTCTTCAATATTTGCAGTATCTATTTTAATATTGTTAAAATCTCTGTTTGTGCCCATTACATTGCCCTTACCTGTGGTGCCTTGATCCATCTTATCAACAAACCCAAACTTGCTTTAGAATTCTTATTCAGCTGGTGTATTGCTTTATAGTGCAAAACTAAGGATTGTGTCCTGATCAAAAGTACTATATATAAATATAAACAAATACATTCAAGTTTGTAAAAATTACACAAACACAGATTAATCAAAAGTGGTAACCACCTGTTTTTCCATCAGTTTTGGGATCCATGATGACAAACTCAGGACGCAATTTGCTGATTCGTCGACCTTTAAGAACAGGCACCAGCCCACCCAAATATTCTAAGTAGAGAGTGTAGCAAGGGCCTCCAACCTCTGGATCATCTTCAGTTCGCTTCATAGTGCAGTGCAATCTCTCATTACCTGAAGTTGGGTAGCTAACAAAATCCCGCATATTGTTGGGGTCGGGTATAGGAGGCTTGAATAGAGAAAAAGAAACAAAACAAACTGTCAAAAAAGAGTGGACTCATCAAGCAAGTCATACACTGCAAATGAATGCCCATTAAATATAATTGAAGACCTCTATGTATACTATATTCTTTTGAAGAGTGAGATCTGATAATGGGTTCAAAACAGCATACTATAATATAACTATTATAATGGTTAACTTTCTGATCAATTCATATAAATATGCAGATATTATAATGTCCAGAATATATCAGGGGCACACTTTATATGATCTGTGGCTAAATCTCCTTTGTCTCAAAGATCAGTAAAAAGGTATAGTCAAAGTCCCATATAATTTGATCTTTTGGTTTGAGATTAGTTATTATCAATGTCAATGTTTCAGTACTAAACAACTTCTACATTCATTTTATTAAAAAAAGAAAGTCTTTAGTTAGGAGACAGACATAGAAAATCATTCCTTCATGCTCAACATTTTTGTGCTGCTCTCCTTTCTTTTATCATTGGTGTCAGAGTTGATAACAGTACTTTGACTAAAGTTGGCCATTATTATTTTTTACCAATAACTGCATTTTTGTAAATAAATATAAAAATGGGTCATACACAAAACTTCTAAAAATAGATAATTTTGTTACGTACAGGTAGATTCTATTTCCTTAGTCCTCCATGGTGGAATAGAACAGATACACACACAGATACACACCCAGAAAAAAATATCCATACCCCCACTCTAGCCTCCCTCAGTGTTATAATAGAGCTAGGATAGGTTTGGTGGCTCTAGATGTAATTGGGTATAATGACCTTTTTCTTAGGGTGCCACCAAGGGTCAAAAATACATATTGGACAAAAGAAGAAAAGAAAAGGGACCCTTTTAATAGTGAACACCTATGAATCTCAATAGTGTGAGAGACCCAGTTGATTAAAACTTAGCTTTTAATAATTTACTTTAAAAACGCTACAAAATCTAAAAATATGGACGCTGCAATTTAGAACAGGAGGTGGGAAAGGATATGGGGATATAATATGACTGGACTTATAAAAATGGGCGTTAATACTCCTTTAAATGTTGTCTTTAAGGTGCGGTGAGTCTAAAGTGCTATACTAAGGTGCTATAATAAAGTGCTGAAGGTGCTTGCAAAACAAATTGTGTTTTGCCCTATTAAATAAATATTGCATTTAACTTGTGTTGACTTAAATACAATCGTGATGAATTGTATTTATAAAGTGCTGAGTTGTGCTATATTAAGGAGTATAGAACTGCCTATTGCTTTGATTGGTGTATCCCCTATATTATTCCTTAAGTTCCCTTTTTTTATATTTAACTCCTGTTAGGAGTAACTAGATTATTCAGGAACTGTTCCTTGGTATTTGTTTAGCTTTTAGATATATCACTGTGTTCCTGACAATCTGTTTGTCTCCTAAAGCATGGAGATCGCGGTTAGGACGCCTCGCGATGACGTCACTAACCCGCGTCTCACGTTGCTGTGTCTCTCCCGACGCACTTTTCTCAATTTCTTCAGTGGTTACCGCCATGACACTTTACTTCCCTATTTATAGTCTCTGTTGTCATGGGAATTAAATTTGAGTTAAAATCAACTTATATTTATTATTTAAAAAGGCTTAAAGGATCTCTAAGTCTAGAAATCTGCTAACTCACATATTATAATGGTTTTTAACCATGCATTAAACCTTGCTATATTGAAATAACATATCACTATATCTTATATGGTTACTATAGTTCTCCATATTTCCCCCTTTATCAGCATTTTTTATTATTATATCTTGATGGTTCTTTAAGTCTTTTTAAGCTTGTCTTTCACCTATTGAAAGGTTTGAGTAGGTTGATTTTTTCTTAGGTAGTTCTTCCAGATCTCTCACTACATTTTGGACAAATAGTTCAATATTAGCACTGATAGAGAAGGGGAGAAAAAATCAACCTACTCAAACCTTTCAATAGGTGAAAGACAAGCTTTAAAAGACTTAAAGAACCATCAAGACATAATAATAAAAAATGCTGATAAAGGGGGAAATTTGGTCCTACTAAATAGAGAGGATTACATTAAAGAGAACATGAAACTTCTAAATAATAAAGAATGATATAACAAATTACCGAGTGACCCAACTGAATTATTCCTGACAGAATTAAAAAATATTCTAGATCAAGGTTTGATGAACAAATTAATATCCAAAGAAGAATGGGAATTTCTCAATGTCAAAAATGCTAGAATAGCCACATTCTACTCTATTCCAAAGATCCACAAAAACCCTTCCAACCCACCAGGTAGACCGATAGTATGTGGGATAGGCTGTATAACAGAGAACTCCAGTAAATACTTAGATTCTATATTAAGAGAACATGTTGTGTCATTGACATCATATGTAAGAGACACCAAAGATGTGCTAAAGAAAATCAATGGATTGAATACAAACAAAAACACACTTTTAGTGTCACTAGATGTAGAATCATTATATACAAATATCCAACATAAGAGAGGCCTAGAAGCAACCAAATATTTTCTACAAAAGAAAGGCATACTCTATGATAGACACAATGAATTTATAATGGAGTTACTGCAATATGTGTTAACACACAATTATTTTGTATTCCTACAAAATTTCTATCACCAGATACGAGGTACAGCCATGGGGACAGCATGTGCCCCCACATTTGCAAACTTATCCCTAGGCTGGTGGGAGGAACAAATAGTGTTCAATGAACACAATGAGAACTATACAAAAGATGTGGACCTTTGGATTCGGTACATAGATGATGTGTTAATTCTATGGAGTGGTACTCAGCAACATTTGCAAGAATTCATAAATAAATTGAATTACAATGATATGGGTCTTTATTTGACCTCAGAGGTCAATGAGACATCCATAACCTTTTTAGATCTTACAATTAGAAAACAAGAAAGTGGTAAATTGACAACCAATACATACAGGAAACCTACATCTACTAACAGCCTTTTGCATGCCACAAGTAGTCACCCTAAATCTCTAATTTCAGGAATCCCAGTTGGGCAATATCTGAGAATGAAAAGAAATTGCTCAGAAGAACAACAATTTGAAATAGAGGCCAAGGAACTACAAAATAGATTCCAAGAACGGGGATATAATAAAAAGATATTAAAGAAAGCTTATAGTAGAGCTAAAAAAATCAACAGAGAATCTCTACTAATAGACAAATCCCCTAAAGAAGACAACATCATCAGATGTATAGGAACCTATAATGACAAATGGTTCGATATAAAAACGATTTTCAATAAACACTGGGAGATATTGAGGAATGACAAAGATCTAAAACCCTTTTTAGGGGAACATGCTCAGATAACAAGTAGAAGATCTACTAATTTAAAAGATGTATTATCCAAAAGTCATTTGGAAACCCCAAAGAAGACTACCTGGCTAGAACCAATCAAAGACTGTTTTAAATGTCAATCCTGTAAGGCTTGTCAATATTTAAAACCAGCAAAAACTTTCACTTCAAAAGATGCAACACAGATATACCAAGTGAAGTATCTTATGACATGTAAGACAGAGAGAGTGATTTATTTAATATCTTGCAAATGTGGAATGAGATACACAGGAAAAACCTATAGAGAATTTCGAAGAAGAATATTAGAACACATCTATAGTATCAAAAGACAAAACAATACACCAGTGGCTATACATGTAAACACCAAACACAAAGGGGATGTGAAAGTACTCTCTTTTATGGCCATAGATCATATTGAACAAACCATTAGAAAAGGTGACATAGATAAAGAGTTACTTAAGATGGAAGCAAGATGGATCTATTTATTAAAGACCAGAAAACCTGACGGCCTAAATGAAGGTTTTACTTTCTCCCCATATATATAATAAAAAAAATATAATCCAATATTCTCAAAGTATTGAAGCTAACACTAACTTAACAATATTATGTATTTGTACTAAAATGACTTGCTATAATATTAATCCATTAATTTTGGGTATTAATATACATACTATATCATGTATATCTTCTAAGATAATGTCCAAAACCAAACAAACCCAATACTAGACTGTAGTAAGGAAGAATATTTTATTAATAATTATAATGATAAGTCTAGATGGGGATAAGTTGAATTGTGCTTATTTATAAGAATATATTGATATCTTAAAGTAGTATATAGATATTTTATTATTATTGAGATCTATAAAGTTTTTTTAACAAAGATATCAAGAAGAGGGAAATTATTAATAAATCCCTGTTACAGTAATAATATATTTATATATATATATATATATATATATATATATATATATATATATATATATATATATATATACACACACTAAACTTTATGATTTAAATAATAACAATATGGAGAACTATAGTAACCATATAAGATATAGTGATATGTTATTTCAATATAGCAAGGTTTAATGCATGGTTAAAAACCATTATAATATGTGAGTTAGCAGATTTTTAGACTTAGAGATCCTTTAAGCCTTTTTAAATAATAAATATAAGTTGATTTTAACTCAAATTTGGTTCCCATGACAACAGAGACTATAAATAGGGAAGTAAAGTGTCATGGTGGTAACCCCTGAAGAAATTGAGAAACGTGCGTCGGGAGAGACGCAGCAACGTGAGACGCGGGTTAGTGACGTCATCGCGAGGCGTCCTAACCGCGATCTCCATGCTTTAGGAGACAAACAGATTGTCAGGAACACAGTGATATATCTAAAAGCTAAACAAATACCAAGGAACGGTTCCTGAACAATCTAGTTACTCCTAACAGGAGTTAAATATAAAAAAAGGGAACTTAAGGAATAATATAGGGGATACACCAATCAAAGCAATAGGCAGTTCTATACTCCTTAATATAGCACAACTCAGCACTTTATAAATACAATTCATCACGATTGTATTTAAGTCAACACAAGTTAAATGCAATATTTATTTAATAGGGCAAAACACAATTTGTTTTGCAAGCACCTTCAGCACTTTATTATAGCACCTTAGTATAGCACTTTAGACTCACCGCACCTTAAAGACAACATTTAAAGGAGTATTAACGCCCATTTTTATAAGTCCAGTCATATTATATCCCCATATCCTTTCCCACCTCCTGTTCTAAATTGCAGCGTCCATATTTTTAGCTTTTGTAGCATTTTTAAAGTAAATTATTAAAAGCTAAGTTTTAATCACCTGGGTCTCTCACACTATTGAGATTCATAGGTGTGCACTAATAAAAGGGTCCCTTTTCTTTTCTTCTTTTGTCCATTATAATAGAGCTACCTCAAAAATGAAAAACATGAGCAATACAGAAAGAGGAAAGTCTGTGTGCTGCCATCAAATAGTTCAAGGAAACAGAATTTACTGGTAAAATACAAGGGCCTTTAGATTGTAAGTTTGCAAGTTTTCAATCGTGTCGGTGCTTTAGAAACCAGCATTATGTACACTTGATTTTAAGTTCAAAAACAGGAGTTAATTTTGTTTTTGCCATGCAGAGTCGAGCCATTGACGCTGGACTTAGGCTGCTCTGTTTCCGAGCCGCCGACAACATGGGACTTCGGCTGCAATGAGCACCAAAGGAGCTCATTGCACTGCGAGCCTTGCAAAGTGAGGCGAGCAGTTAAAGCATGCGGGACTTACGACCCATAGGACTTGGGACCAAAATCCGCACATACACTGTGTGCCTCACAAAAATCGAACTTTAACGGTCGAACCACGGAATTGACTTGTCCGCAAGAGATTTAAGTGTAGGAAGTATGTTTTCACTCAGTATATCACACCAAACCAAGCTTTATGGATGAGAAATGAATCTAGGAACCAATAGAAAACGAGAGTGTCATGGCTATTATGATTAAGAACATTATATATATATATATATATATATATATATATATATATATATATATATATATATATATATATATATTATATAATATTGGCACCTTGGATTAAGTCAGACTCATTTTAAATAGTTTTCAGGTTAAGTCGCGTCTCCTCAAGAAAATTTCAGTCGATACCTCGGGTTAAGTCATGCTCTGGAACTGAAAGCACAATTGCGAGCCTGTGCCTTCAATAATTCTGTTTGCAAGTGCCTGCAAGAGCCCAAATCCAGCCTGTGCCTGCAAGAGCCCAAATCGCCTATGCCTGCAAGAGCCCAAATTGAGCCACATCCAGCCTGTGCCTGCAAAAGCCCCCATTGAACCCATGTCCAGCCTGCACCTAAACCATGACCTCAAAGAAGGCTAACAATGAGCAGAAAAAGAGAAAATCACCAATGAATGCAAAAAGAGATAGTAGCCAAGTATGACAGTGGTAGCCGCATCTGTAATCTTATTGCTTAACTACCACAGCAAGAACACCAGAGTTTTTAAGAGGGAAAACATACAGAAATGCAACTTAAGTATCATTTGGAAGGCCAACAAAAAAGCCGGGGTAACCAGAATGTTCTTCACTAAATGGATGAACGAAGTGTTTGGCCCAACTGTAAAGAAATATATGGAGGAGAAAGAACTGCCTCTGAGGGCTCTGTTAATCATGGACAATGATTCTACTCACCCTCCAGCAAGGTGCTGCGGTGTTAAGAGACATAAAGGACAAACATCCCATGTGCAAGTGCCCGAGGTTGGAACAATTATAGCATGTGGTTTACTGATATGTATTAATCCCTTGAGTACTTGGTTATTTGTTACCCTGGATGTTGTATAATGAAACAGAGATGATAATGAAATATCATATGTTTTAATTATACATATGTGTATATTGAACTGTTAAGTATCAAAAAATTAAGAAAATTAATAATTTTCTATGTCTCTTTAACTGCTGCTTTGGCACTCAGCAATGGTTTTAAAACCATCTGCAAGTGTTCTTTAGTACATGTGATATTTCTGATATTACGGTACAGCACTATTTTGCAAGTGATAAAAATGTATAAATAAATAAAAGTGTAAAAATCTAATGGAGAAACTAGTCATCTTTTGACAGTGCAAAAATCCATGGAAATGTTGACTAAGGCAAGCCAGAGCCTAAAATTACAGCACTCGTAGGAGTTCTCTTGCAATGTTTCAGGGATGGTTTATTAGAAAAGTAGCTAGATGTCTGGAATCCCATCCTATGTATATTGTTTATTACTTTGTTTACATCAGTGTAAGAAATTTCCAGATCTTTCCGTAGATTGCTGACCACTGAGGAGAACCCCACCGACTCCTTGTAGCAGATGTTTCCTGATCCACATCTTTATCTCTGGAGCATGGTACATCTGTCTGTCGAGAGCACTTAATATGTGATCCGTCTGTAAGATATCGCATTTGTGCCTTTGCCCAGGGGACTACGGACATTAGCCTCAGAATTGACATGGCTCTGTGAATGTACTGAGAACTTAATCTGTCTACTTTCTCCTGTGTTAAATATGTCTTTCCTGCTCCGGAATTGAACTCCAACCCCAGAAATGTAATTATGTGTGTTGGTACAAGTTGGGACTTCTCGTTGCTTACTATCCTTACTGCACTGCAACTGGGCCACTATTAGAATGTTGTCCAGAAAAGGCACCATTTCCTCTCCTTCTTGCCGACGTAAGCTATCGCCTTTGGCTTCTACCAGGCTTTGCTCCCATTTGCCCTGGAAGTGATGTCACTACACTGAACCAGGAAGGGGTTGAAGAATCCAGGAAGTGAAGAACATGCTGCAATTATGGATACACAAATGGCACTGGACTTATCTTAATAGCCCACAATGACTGGAGACTCACTTACCTTGAGATACCCAAGGGTATCTATTGACTTTGTGCTAAGTATAATTTATATGGACTCTTTTTGAATGACATGTATTTATACATAATCGCTGCAATATATACTGATGTTGCCCAATGATTTACTGTTAGTTTACATAGAGTTACATAGAGTAGGTTAGCTTGTATTTTTTGAGGTTAAGGAGATTTGTGGCAATCCTCAAATACTTCCACTTACTAATAGGTGTTCTGTATGAGGGATTAGTTTAGCTATTCTCTTTCACTTATAGGGAGCAAGTGGGGGGCTCCACTACTGCCACTTATATTAGGTTTGATAGTATTTGTGAACAATTTTGCACAAAAAATTACTTTTAGTAATTGTGGGACATCCAGCATACAATAGTGGCATATACATACAATAGTGACTTAATTATGCTCTTTTTTGAGAGGTGATACACTTTGGTAAACTCTGATAATGGGAGTAGCTATGTTAGTTTTAAACTACTGGTTTTAATTTTTATATATGGTGTACCAATAAAGATAACTTTTGGATGAATAAGAATTGTGGTATATATATATATAATATATAATATTTTTGTTCCAGAAAAAACTGTTTCTCTAGTATCCATGTAAAATGAAAGTCTGAGACGGATATATCAAAAAAGGGTGTGAATGTAAATCCTCATTCAGCAGAAAAAGAAACAGACTTCCAATAGAACCGGTCAGCCTTTCTGTGTATCACCACAAAAATATTAAGCAAAGGCACAATTAAGAAATCTAATTGTTAACACAGGATAGATTATATTATAGACATACAACATCTTTTTTTAATTTACCTCACTATGCACTACAATAAAAGCCCCATTAAATTCCAACCCTGTAGCGGCAACGGCACACCAGCAAAACACTTTACACTTAATACTCTATTACACATATTTACAGATTACACATAATTGCAACACACGTAATATAATTTAAACACACATAGAGACATATAGAGCTTGGTCACTCCATACACCCACACATTTTTTATTTCCATCATATATTTCCAGTAACACTTATTTTTACTTATCGTTCTATTATTTTAGAGATTGATATGGAGGGAGGAGAAAGGAGTGGAGAGTGGGGGAGGAGGAGGAGAGGAGAGGGAGGAGAAGAGGGAGGCAAGGAGGAGAGGGGAGAGAGAGGTGGCCCTGGGGAGTAGTGGTGGAGAGGAGAAGGGCGTCGAGTAGTGGTGGAGAGGAGAAGGGCGTCGAGTAGTGGTGGAGAGGAGAAGGGCGTCGAGTAGTGGTGGAGAGGAGAAGGGCGTCGAGTAGTGGTGGAGAGGAGACGGGCGTCGAGTAGTGGTGGAGAGGAGAAGGGCGTCGAGTAGTGGTGGAGAGGAGAAGGGCGTCGAGTAGTGGTGGAGAGGAGAAGGGCGGCGAGTAGTGGTGGAGGGGAGAAGGGCGGCGAGTAGTGGTGGAGGGGAGAAGGGCGGCGAGTAGTGGTGGAGGGGAGAAGGGCGGCGAGTAGTGGTGGAGGGGAGAAGGGCGGCGAGTAGTGGTGGAGGGGAGAAGGGCGGCGAGTAGTGGTGGAGGGGAGAAGGGCGGCGAGTAGTGGTACAGAGGAGAAGGGCGGCGAGTAGCGGTACAGAGGAGAAGGGCGGCGAGTAGCGGTACAGAGGAGAAGGGCGGCGAGTAGCGGTGGAGAGGAGAAGGGCGGTGAGTAGCGGTGGAGAGGAGAAGGGCGGTGAGTAGTGGTGGAGAGGAGGAGGAGGTGAGTAGTGGGGGAGAGGAGGAGGAGGTGAGTAGTGGTGGAGAGGAGGAGGAGG
Source organism: Discoglossus pictus (assembly GCA_027410445.1). Taxonomy (NCBI): domain Eukaryota; kingdom Metazoa; phylum Chordata; class Amphibia; order Anura; family Alytidae; genus Discoglossus; species Discoglossus pictus. The sequence continues at coordinate 147,996,142 of CM050165.1, forward strand.
TGAGTAGTGGTGGAGAGGAGGAGTGGTGGAGGAGAGGAGGTGAGGAGTGGAAGGAGGAGGTGGTGGTAAAGGAGGAGGTGGAGAAGGAGGAAGAGTGTAGAGTAGGAGGTGGGTGGTGGCAGGGTGGCCTGAGCAGCAGGGAAAGCTAGGAGAGGGACAGAGGGGAAGGTGCCTGATCCCAGAGGGTGTGGTAGTTCGGTGGAGGGACAAGCCTCAGGGACAGGTCAGGGAGGTAAAGAGCCCTGTCCATAGTAAGGAGGGCAAGAGGCTAAAGGCAAGCACAGGGCCAACAATTTCACAAGGTCCTCCTTGGTGCTATCCGTAGCTGCCCCGTGATTCTTGCTGGAGGAGGGAAGTTAGGCCTGGGCCTGGGATGTGAGGTCTGTCAAGCACCAGTTTGACGACATCAGGGCCAAGATGAGGAGGATGATGGCTAAGGAGGAAAAGAACCAGACTGTGACCTATAATGAGTGGGAGAGGGTCGCCAAGGACCTTCTGAGACAGGTGGCCACCACTGGAGCTTCAGGCCTGGTGGTCCAACAGGACTTAGCCTCCATGTCAGGTGAATATAACATACACCAACATGCCACCATATGTATATCACACAAACTACACATGTACATGATGACCAACAAGGACAATGACATGTCAGCTCTATGGAATTAACAATCGCTAGATGGATGCATCATTAAATCCACAAAGCTGGCAAATCACTGTCATTCCTGGGAACAACAACAACAATCAACCAATAGATAGTCCATTTATTGGTGTGCCCACTGCAGCCTATGCAGTTACAGACCGCAGCCGTAATCAAGATATTGTTAGGAGCCAAGAACGATCAAGAACCAAATAATAGATCACATCTAGCGAATGATAGCGAACTGAGTTGCAATTAGGAGTATCATCCAGTTTCAAGCCTAGAGGTCAGATAGTTAGGAATGCACACAAAACAATATATTATGCATCATACAAATGTCATGTACCTTTCTTTTCTCTCTTTCAACATCAAGGAGGTCTGGTTTCAGTGGCGAGCCAGAGGCGGGGGCGTCTGCTCCATTGGAGCAGTAAGTGGAGGGGCAACCTCCCGCCCAGCAGGAACTGACACAGGGGGAGGAGGAGAGAAACGGAGCAGAGGGCCCTGGTTCGGAGGAGGAGGAGGATGAGAAAGTGGCGGGTTGGGCGATGTTTGCAATGAGTGATCATTGTAGGGCTTGCGATGAGCACCGAAGGCGCTCTTCGCGAGGTCCATAAAGTAGAGGGGGAGAGAGGCTTGCAATGAGCACCAAAGGCGGTCATTGCGGGGCTCGCGATGAGCGCCAAAGGCTCGCAAAAGCCAGTAAAGTAGACGGTGGGGGAGGTGCTCATCGCGAGGCGCGCAAGTTAAAGCAAACCGTATTGCAAACAGTATTGCCAGCCTTAAAATTTTATTACCGTCATTTTTGACGGGCAAGTCACTAGTAACAATAATAATAATATTCATGATAGCATTAGATATCATATAATAATATATATCATATATAATCAAAATAAAGGGTTAATACACATGCAAAGTCCAATTAGTGATACTGTGGAGTATCAATATTCCCCTGAGGACCTGATAACAATATGACAGGTGATACTGTAGTGGGTTGCCAGTTCCTTTTCTAGTGGACTGTGGTTTATCTGATATGATGTGCCAACCTACAGTGGCCCTACGTTGGATAGCTCACAGCTTTATTCAGGTACACAACCCCCTTCACCAACACTTAGTAATCCAGAAAGGACCAGGGGAACATACACCCCACTAATGTAAATTGATTAACCGCAAAACATAATGGGAGGTCAACAAATGGGAATGGGTATACATCTTGGCACATGGCTACCAGCTGTCCACGTGCCTCTGCACAGCCTCCATGTGTTTTTGAGGCCCTTCATGATGGGTTAGAGTAGATAAGTGTGATGTATGCTCCCCTAGTCCCCTTCTGGTTTGCAATGTGGTGGTGAAGAAGGGGCTTGTGTACCTGAATGAAGCTGTGAATTATACCATGTAGTGCCACTGTAGGTGGGCAGGTGATAGCAGAGAGGTCAGAAAAATCACAGTCCAGTAGAGAAGGAACTGGCAACCCACTCCAGTATCTTTGCCTGTGCTGTTCCACAAGGTTTGCATGCCAGAGACCTAGCTAAATGCGTTGCAGTCCATTGGGTCACAGAGAGTCGGATACGACTGAAGGACTGAACAACAAATAATACAATGTCCCCCTGGTACTTGATATATGTGATGTGGTGGTGTCATTTGGCCACTATTTGTTTTCCCAATGTAGATGTGATGAGCGAGATGTATATGCAATCATATATATATTCCAGGGTCCACATTAGAGCCTCTGTGAGTGAGAAAAGGTTAATATGGCATCAGTTTCATGGTTTTGTTTTGCAATTTAAATCAGAAATAATAAAATAAAATATTTTTTGAATGCCTATTTTTTATTTGGGGATTATTGTGCAAGTAATTGTAATGCCTTTACATGCTTCCCCATATTTCAAAGTCTACTGGTGTGGTTATATGGTCTTTTACAGTGTTGAGAAATTGTCTGTTAACCCTTTGCGGGTCCTCTTTAGAGGCCATTATATTTTTGCCTCCATTTGCGGGTTATGGACTTGAATGCCTGGGCATCTTTGGGAAATCCTAGCACTTTAATAGCGATTTTCGAACGTAACAGTTTTTGGCTTGACAGATCAAAGGTTTTGAGGCAACGGAGTTCGGATTTCGACAGCCCGTTGGGTTTTTCCGCCTGTAACCCGCAGATTGTTTGCAGGTAGCGTTAATAGGTCAATTTAATAGCCTTAAGTCTTGCAGGCTACAATACGGGCTACGGTTTTACACGTTGGGGGAATTTAATGTCTTTGAAGGTTATCTAAAGTAGTCCAGTTATTATTAAAAAGTTAAAGAGGTTCTGAAATTCATATATTGACACAATGTAGTCAATATTAAATACAAAGTTACATTATGTTCTCTTTAACTCCTTCCTTCCTTCTGTTTCTACCTCCCTCCTTCTCCCCTCTCCCCCTCCCCTCCCCTGCTTTTTTTCTAATATTTTTTTCTGGGCCTAAATGGCCCAGTTTAGGTGCCAATGCCTTAATGCCTTTTTAAAGGCATTTTGAGTGGTTTTGGGGTGTTTAAGGGTTGTTTAGACCCTTAAATTCGGGGGCTCCCGATTAACCGTCAACTACAGCTATCCGTCAATAGGGAGCCCCCGCGGGTGCAGGATACCAGGGGTTCTACTGTATGTATGTATGTATGTATGTATGTATGTATATATATATATATATATATATATATATATATATATATATATATATATATATATATATATATATATATATATATATATATATATATAATAGATTATATATATAATAGATTATATATATATAATAGATTATATATATAATAGATTGTATATATGTATATATATATATATATATATATATATATATATATATATACACACATACAGTGGATATAAAAAGTCTACACACCCCTGTTAAAATGTCAGTATACACCTGCCATCATTTAAAGTGCCTCTGATTAACCCCAAATAAAGTTCAGCTGCTCTAGTTGGTCTTTCCTGAAATGTTCTTAGTCGCATCCCACAGCAAAAGCCATGGTTCACAGAGAGCTTCCAAAGCATCAGAGTGATCTCATTGTTAAAAGGTATCAGTCAGGAGAAGGGTACAAAAGAATTTCCAAGGCATTAGATATACCACGGAACACAGTGAAGACAGTCATCATCAAGTGGAGAAAATATGGCACAACAGTGACATTACAAAGAACTGGAGCTCCCTCTAAAATTTATGAAAACACGAGAAGAAAACTGGTCTGGGAGGCTACCAAGAGGCCTACAGCAACATTAAAGGAGCTGCAGGAATATCTGGCAAGTACTGGCTGTGTGGTACATGTGACAACAATCTCCCGTATTCTTCATATGTCTGGGCTATGGGGTAGACTGGCCAGACGAAAGCCTTTTCTTACGAAGAAAAACATCCAAGCCAGGCTACATTTTGCAAAAACATATCTGAAGTCTCCCAAAAGCATGTGGGAAAAGGTGTTATGGTCTGATGAAACCAAGGTTCAACTTTTTGGCCAGAATTCCAAAAGATATGTTTGGTGCAAAAACAACACTGCACATCACAAAAAGAACACCATACCCACAGTGAAGCATGGTGGTGGCAGCATCATGCTTTGGGGCTGTTTTTCTTCAGCTGGAACTGGGGCCTTAGTTAAGATAGAGGAAATTATGAACCATTCCAAATACCAGTCAATATTGGCACAATACCTTCAGGCTTCTGCTAGAAAGCTGAACATGAAGAGGAACTTCATATTTCAGCATGATAACGACCCAAAAGCATACATCCAAATCAACAAAGGAATGGCTTCACCAGAAGACGATTACAGTTTTGGAATGGCCCAGCCAGAGCCCAGACCTGAATCCGATTGAAAATCTGCGGGGTGATCTGAAGATGCCCTCGCAATCTGACATATTATTTTATTTTTATATTTTTTCTTCCCTCCACCTAAAAGAGTTCAGTTTGTTTTTCAATTGAGTTGTACAGTTTATAGGTCACATTAAAGGTGAAAAAAGTTCTGAAATGATTTATCTTTGTCTCATTTTTTTACAGCACAGAAACCTGACATTTTAACAGGGGTGTGTAGACTTTTTATATCCACTATATATATATATATATATATATATAAATAATATAGATGATAGAAGAGAGAGCGAGAGATTGGAGAGATAGAGATCATTAAACTTATGATGGGTTGAAGAGTGATAGAAGCACTCTACCGTGCAGTAAATGAATACATTTGTAAATCCATTTGATTGTCTAAAAATACGTTTTAAAAAAATTCCTTGCTCTGGTTTTGGAATGTCCCAGCCATAGCCCAGACCTGAATCCCATTGAAAATCTGTGGGGTGAGCTGAAGAGGGCTGTGCACAGGAGATGCCCTCGCAATCTGACAGATTTGGAGTGTTTTTGCAAAAAAAGAGTGCTGTAATAAAATCAAAAGGTGCTTCAACAAAGTATTAGTTTAAGGGTGTGCATACTTATGCAACCATATTATTTTTTTTTTTTTTTTTTTCTTCCCTCTACCTAAAAGATTTCAGTTTCACATTAAAGGTGGAAAACGTTCTGAAATGATTTATCTTTGTCTCATTTTTTTTACAGCACAGAAACCTGACATTTTAACAGGGGTGTGTAGACTTTTTATATCCACTGTACATAAATGATGGCATCATATGTTATGTTCAATTGGCTGTTCGGTCTCTTTCTGTGCCCTGTCTCTCTGTGAGCTCTCTCCCTCTATGCCCTCTGTCTTTCTCTGTACCCTTTCTCTCTGTGCCATCTGTCTCTCTCCCTTCCCCTCTCTCTACCTCTCTCTCCTCGTGCATAGATGCTACTGGGGAAAGAGGAAGCGAGGAGCATGTATATAGGTTGTGTAGGTAGCTGCATTTATCTGTACAACAAGAACAACTCATACCCACCAACTGGAACTTTCTACATGCTGCCAAAAATCTACAAACCAGGCAACTCAGGGAGACCAATTGTTACAGGTATGGAACCACTGACTTTTTAAACAAACTCAGTCAGATTAAAGACCAGAAAAAAGAAAGTGTAGTATTGTTATTTGAATAATTTAAAAAGCAAAAAACATATATAGATACACTCACATGTAGAATCCTCATAAGTATGAGTATATAAGTGCGTAAAGCCTAAAAGGTCCCACTTTGATGGTAGTAATACTGGAAACAGGGCGATAATCCCAAGACTGTTCAAAAAGTCCTTGTAGGGAAACTTGCTTGTGAAAAATGTTTCACACTGGAAATATGTAATTTAGACACAAACAATCATGGTTCAAAGCACAGGCACATTACATACCAGGGACTGGGACAAAAATCAATAGTTTTTTTAAGAAGACATAAATATTTATTTTATGTCTTTTTAAAATAATATTATCATTATTATTATTTATTTTTACCATTGAGAAAGCTCACTTTGGATGAGCGAAAAGCGTTTGGTCTATTAATATGCATGTTTATATTTACGCCAAATATTCTTAACTATATCCATTTACAAACCAGATACCACAGTTACATAGATGATTTGTTCATCATATGGAGAGAACGAGAAAGCAAACTCAGAGACTTTCACAGTGCATTCAACACTTTTCCTCCTTCTATAAAACTTAAAATGGATTTCTCTACCGAACAGGTGAACTTTCTAGACACTACCATATCCATCATCAATTGCACACTCAGTTCATCTGTACTTAGGAAACCCACAGAAAGGTGCAACTACCTACACAGCTCCAGTTTCCATCCCTCCCACACTACAAGCCATCATCCATAGTCAAGCTATTAGATATCATTGCATATGCTCAAACAAAAAATTAAAAACACTGTGAATCTTTCAGATAGAAGGGTTGCAAACCCTGTATTATTACCCAGAAAATACACACAAACACACACACACATATATATATATATATATATATATATATATATATATATATATATATATATATATACATATATAGATAGATAGATAGATAGATAGATAGATAGATAGATAGATAGATAGATAGATAAAACAAAATCTGATCAATTCACAGTTTATTTGTACAACAGGACTCTTTTGGGTCCTAATTCACTTTAGTATTAGTTCTAGCACTTAGCACTTTTTTACATTTTTCTCTTCATTATTGTATCCAATCATCTGGTTGTTGTTATGATTAATGCAGTTTAGCCAGTAGAGGTATTAATATATTTATTATTTGGCAGCTGTAGCGTTGTGTGTTTAGTATGTTATTACTTTCATTGGTTTCATAATAACTATTAAAAGCTAAGTTTTATTGGCTACTATTGATTATAGTAGGTTCCTAGGAGTGCACCACTACAAAGGGATTTTCTTTCCTTTTCTTTACAGTTATGCATTACATTTTGGATCCCTGGTAGCAGCCTATCTTATCAAAAGTTCCTGGGCTCAATGCTTAGAGCCACCTTACTTGTCCTTTTTTTATATATTTTGTTTTTAATTAAAATTTAGACAGGCATATATTGTACAAATCAATGGTGGAACAATATAATGAAAGTGAAAAAAGGAAAATGTAATAGCGTGGCATATATTAATAAGAATGGTATATTTAAAAGGGAAAGTAAGTGTATATTAACTCCCTATAATGTATATAGTCGACCTAGAGAATTTAGAATACACATATACTCTGGAGATTTTTTTGTTTTTGTTTCCAGTGATCACACTGTATACACATATAATGTGGCGGCAACAAGGTGAGGAGTACAAAGACATGTGTGTCTTGCCTACAGTCTGGGCATGCATGAGTGCTGCCAGCACTGGCAGCTACAGTTCATTGAGGGAACCATGATTTACAGTGACATACTGAAGCAGAGCATGATCCCCTCCCTTCGGAGACTGGGCTGCAGGGTAGTGTTCCAACATAACGACCCAAAACATACTTCTTAGACGACCACTGCCATGCTAAAGAAGCTGAAGGTAAAGGTGATGGACTGGCCAAGTATGTCACCAGACCTAAAATCTATTGAGCATCTGTGGGGCATCCTCAAACGATAGGTGGTGGAGTGCAAGGTCTCTAACATCAACCAGCTCTGTAATGTCATCATGGAGGAGTGAAAGAGGACTCCAGTGGCAAACTGTGAAGCTCTGGTGAACTCCATGCCCATGAGGATTAAGGCAGTGCTGGAAAATAATGGTGGTCACACAAAATATTGACACTTTGGCCCCAATTTGGACATTTCCACTTAGGGGTGTACTTACTTTTTTTGCCAACAGTTTAGACATTAATGGCTGTGTGTTGAGTTATTTTGAGGGGACAGCAAATTTACACTGTTATACAGGCTGTACACGTACTACTGCTACATCGTAGCAGAGTGTAATTTCTGTTATCACATGGAAAGATATTATCAAATATTTACAAAAATTTGAGGGGTGTACTCAATTTTGTGAGATACTGTAGATATAAGCTCCTTTGAATGCTCGGATAATGAAGAGCAAATTTCATCACACTTGGGTAACAAACCTACAGGTAGCCCATCAGCCACAAAACCTGATAGAATAACTCCCAGTTTTGGTTCCAGCCAAATGTATATGGAAGATTTTTTAAGGCAGGGGGTGAGATCCAAAGATAAACAGACCACACAGAGGAAGACCATAGACACAACAAAATCAATTCTTCTAGATAACACAAATCCCACAATCCAAAATACTATTAAGGACACCCAGATGCAGAAAGACAAGGATATTAAGAGCCCACAAAATAATGAAAACAATCTCTCATGAGAACAGAGAAAAAGTGGAAAAATTACATAAATTACTACTAGCTAAAGGATTATCATTTGTACTGGACTCTGATTCTAATATTTTTGACAATGCTAAAGATATAAACCTGTTTGGCAGAAAACTGGCCTTAAAACGTTTTTATTTAGAAAAACAGAAAAAGGAGCTCTTACAATTGGGCCTAACCACACAGGATTCAGAAGTATACCAAAGCCTCTTCGCTCTCCTAAAGGAAAATGAAGAAGCTAATGATTTGAACAAAATCTTCTTTATGAAAAACAAGATTAAAAGTTCCTACACTCCAGATATCAAAAACGTTAGTAATATTAAAGTATTCACAGATCTAGTGACAAAAGACTTGGAGAAGATAGAAGAGTACAGAAAACAAAAATCTATGATTACCAACCAAAACTTGACAAAGACTGAAAAAAACATTTTTACAAGAAATCAAGAAAGCAGACTTAGGGCCCTATTAAATTCTCCCTCGTAGTTCTCTCGGTGCTCGCAAAAGGCAGTTTTCCTGCTGTTTGCGAGAACCGAATCTCTCGCAGCCTGCTTTACGATATGACTGCGAGAAAATGGCCGAGAATAGGCTCCGAGAGAGCTACGTAGCCTTAAATCTATGCACGAGTCTCGCATATCGTAAGAATCCCTACGTGGACAAAAAGTCCACGCAAGGGATCCGAAAGCCTCTACGTGCTGCCTCGGAACAGCCCGAGACAGCAGCGTGAGGCTCCCCCCTGCACCCTATACACATCCCCATGCTGCAGGGGTCTCTATCAGGACCCCTGCAGCACCCCCACATTAACCCCTTGCAGCGGGGGTCCCCGATCTGCATAGATCAGGCCCCCCGCTGCATTTAAAACTTTTAAATTCCCCGCCGCGGCTCCTTAAAGGGACCGCGGCACACTATTAGCCAATCCCGGCCGCGGCACTTAAAATTAACCCCCCTCTATGCTGGGGGTCCCCATCGGGACCCCCGAAGTGTCCCCACATAAACCCATTGCAGGGGGGGTCCCCGATCTGCATAGATCAGGCCCCCCGCTGCATTTAAAACTTTTAAATTCCCCGCCGCGGCTCCTTAAAGGGACCGCGGCACACTATTAGCCAATCCCGGCCGCGGCACTTAAAATTAACCCCCCTCTATGCTGGGGGTCCCCATCGGGACCCCCGAAGTGTCCCCATATAAACCCCCTGCAGCGGGGGGCCCCGATCGGCACCGATCGTGACCCTGCTGCAATTCAATTTTAAATTTCCCGCCTCGCGGGTCCTCAAAGGACCGTAAAGGTCCTGAAAGGACTCGCACTAAAAATAATAACCCCAGGCAACTATAATTACCCCATTAACTCATGATGGTCAATCCAGACCACCATAAGGCCTAAATTAACCCATTAACTCATGGTGGTCAATCCAGACCACCATAAGACCTAAATTAACCCATTAACTCATGATGGTCAATCCAGACCACCATAAGACCTAAATTAACCCATTAACTCATGATGGTCAATCCAGACCACCATAAGGCCTAAATTAACCCATTAACTCATGATGGTCAATACAGACCAGCATAAGGCCTAAATTAACCCATTAACTCATGATGGTCAATACAGACCAGCATAAGGCTCTATTTAACCCCATCAGTCCCATAAGGGTATATTATTACCATTATGGGCCTGTTACAACCCAACATTAACCACATAAGTGCCATGATGGTCCTCAAGGACCATCATGACACTAACTACAAACACTACACTATAACCCCCAATAAACCATTTAATCTAAACTAACCCCCCTCTACACTAATCTATTAACACTTACACTACCTACCTACACTACCTACCCCCTAATAAACCTCCCCAACACTCTAATTACAAAAAACAAAAAACCTACAGTACAAAAAACAAAAAAACCTACAGTACAGAAAACAAAAAAAAATTACAACCCCACCCCCCACTACAGAAAACAAAAAAATACATTACAACCCCACCCCCCACTACAGAAAATAAAAAAATTACACACCTGAAAAGGAAAGACAGATAAACACAATACAATAATACATATAATACATTACATACATTACATACAATACATGACATTACATATAATATATTAAATATAATATATTAAATATAATATATTACATATAATACATTACATACATTACATACAATACATGACATTACATATAATATATTAAATATAATATATTAAATATAATATATTACATATAATACATTACATACATTACATACAATACATGACATTACATATAATATATTAAATATAATATATTAAATATAATATATTACATATAATATATTACATATAATACATTACATACATTACATACAATACATGACATTACATATAATATATTAAATATAATATATTAAATATAATATATTACATATAATACATTACATACATTACATACAATACATGACATTACATATAATATATTAAATATAATATATTAAATATAATATATTACATATAATACATTACATACATTACATACAATACATGACATTACATATAATATATTAAATATAATATATTAAATATAATATATTACATATAATACATTACATACATTACATACAATACATGACATTACATATAATATATTAAATATAATATATTAAATATAATATATTACATATAATATATTACATATAGTCCTAATCAAATACCCCCTATCTATCTAACATACAATCTATTTAATTTAAAATAAATCCTAACTATATCAAATACATCCCCCTATCTATCTAATATACAAAAAATCCTAACTACATACACAGACCCTTATTCTAAACTAAAATAAAATAATTACAGTCCTAACTACATACACAGACCCTAATTCTAAGCTAAAATCAATAAATTAAGACCACTTACCTTTAAGATGTTGCTTCAGATCACTAACCTATGGGTCAAACAAAAAAAAAAATTAGTACAAAACATTAACATCAAATAAATAAACATTATATACATTCTACATATTCAACTCACCTTTACAGCATGTCCAGTCACTGTTAAGCTCTTCCGGCGCGGCCCTGTTAAAAAAAAAAAACACAATACATGAATACATGAATACAATATATAAACAATAAATAAAATACACAAATAAACATCTAAATATACATTTAACTTACCTCCCCGCGATGTCCCCGGCCTTCTCTCCTTCAGCCCCGGCTGGGCCGCGGAACCATCCGCGCTCTAAAAAAAAAAAAGAAAAAAAACTAACGGAGGTCTGCACTGGCAGACCTCCCCGACGCTACTGAACCTCCCGGAGTCGTTTCCGGGAGGAAATTGGCATTGGCGGCTTGTGATTGGCTGAAAAAGCTGTCTATCAATTTCAGCCAATCAAAAGTCGTCAATGTGTGAGCCAATCAGGATGGGATACACCCCAATATCCCACCCTGATTGGCTAAAACACTTGTCTATCTTTATGGGAACCAATCACAACGCTCAGATGCCTTCAGCCAATCACTATGGGATACACCCCCACGGAGTGATTGGTAGAAGACATCTGCGCATCCTGATTGGCTCCTACATTGACGACTTTTGATTGGCTGACAGCTTTTTCAGCCAATCACAAGCCGCCAATGCCAATTTCCTCCCGGAAACGACTCCGGGAGGTTCAGTAGCGTCGGGGAGGTCTGCCAGTGCAGACCTCCGTTAGTTTTTTTTTTTGTTTTTTTTAGAGCGCGGATGGTTCCGCGGCCCAGCCGGGGCTGAAGGAGAGAAGGCCGGGGACATCGCGGGGAGGTAAGTTAAATGTATATTTAGATGTTTGTGTATTTTATTTATTGTTTATATATTGTATTCATGTATTCATGTATTGTGTTTTTTTTTTTTAACAGGGCCGCGCCGGAAGAGCTTAACAGTGACTGGACATGCTGTAAAGGTGAGTTGAATATGTAGAATGTATATAATGTTTATTTATTTGATGTTAATGTTTTGTACTAATTTTTTTTTTTGTTTGACCCATAGGTTAGTGATCTGAAGCAACATCTTAAAGGTAAGTGGTCTTAATTTATTGATTTTAGCTTAGAATTAGGGTCTGTGTATGTAGTTAGGACTGTAATTATTTTATTTTATTTTAGAATAAGGGTCTGTGTATGTAGTTAGGATTTTTTGTATATTAGATAGATAGGGGGATGTATTTGATATAGTTAGGATTTATTTTAAATTAAATAGATTGTATGTTAGATAGATAGGGGGTATTTGATTAGGACTATATGTAATATATTATATGTAATATATTATATTTAATATATTATATTTAATATATTATATGTAATGTCATGTATTGTATGTAATGTATGTAATGTATTATATGTATTATTGTATTGTGTTTATCTGTCTTTCCTTTTCAGGTGTGTAATTTTTTTTTTTTCTGTACTGTAGGTTTTTTTGTTTTTTGTACTGTAGGTTTTTTGTTTTCTGTGCTGTAGGTTTATTGTTTTTTGTAATTAGAGTGTTGGGGAGGTTTATTAGGGGGTAGGTAGTGTAGGTAGGTAGTGTAAGTGTTAAAAGATTAGTGTAGAGGGGGGTTAGTTTAGATTAAATGGTTTATTGGGGGTTATAGTGTAGTGTTTGTAGTTAGTGTCATGATGGTCCTTGAGGACCATCATGGCACTTATGTGGTTAATGTTGGGTTGTAACAGGCCCATAATGGTAATAATATACCCTTATGGGACTGATGGGGTTAAATAGAGCCTTATGGTGGTCTGTATTGACCACCATGAGTTAATGGGTTAATTTAGGCCTTATGGTGGTCTGGATTGACCATCATTACTTAATGGGTTAATTTAGGCCTTATGGTGGTCTGTATTGACCACCATGAGTTAATGGGTTAATTTAGGCCTTATGGTGGTCTGGATTGACCACCATGAGTTAATGGGTTAATTTAGGCCTTATGGTGGTCTGTATTGACCATCATTACTTAATGGGTTAATTTAGGCCTTATGGTGGTCTGGATTGACCACCATGAGTTAATGGGTTAATTTAGGCCTTATGGTGGTCTGGATTGACCATCATTACTTAATGGGTTAATTTAGGCCTTATGGTGGTCTGGATTGACCATCATGAGTTAATGGGGTAATTATAGTTGCCTGGGGTTAATATTTTTAGTGCGAGTCCTTTCAGGACCTTTACGGTCCTTTGAGGACCCGCGAGGCGGGAAATTTAAAATTGAATTGCAGCAGGGTCACGATCGGTGCCGATCGGGGCCCCCCGCTGCAGGGGGTTTATATGGGGACACTTCGGGGGTCCCGATGGGGACCCCCAGCATAGAGGGGGGTTAATTTTAAGTGCCGCGGCCGGGATTGGGTAATAGTGTGCCGCGGCCCCTTTAAGGAGCCGCGGCGGGGAATTTAAAAGTTTTAAATGCTGCGGGGGGCCTGATCTATGCAGATCGGGGACCCCCCCCTGCAATGGGTTTATGTGGGGACACTTCGGGGGTCCCGATGGGGACCCCCAGCATAGAGGGGGGTTAATTTTAAGTGCCGCGGCCGGGATTGGGTAATAGTGTGCCGCGGCCCCTTTAAGGAGCCGCGGCGGGGAATTTAAAAGTTTTAAATGCAGCGGGGGCCTGATCAGTGCCGATCGGGGACCCCCGCTGCAAGGGGTTAATGTGTGGGGGCTGCGGGGGTTCCTATGGACCCCTGCAGCAAGGTGTTCATGTGAGGACACTTCGGGGGTCCCGACAGGGACCCCCGCATTGAGGGGGGGTTCATTTTAGGTGCCTGGGGGGGGTTTGGAGTACCCCCCACGGCAATGCTTATGTGGGGGACTGCCGCGGAGGTCCCTTTTAGGACCCCCGCAGCACTTGATGAGTGGGAGCCTGCGATATCATCTCGCAGGCTGTCACTCCTCATGTACATTTACGCAGTGTAGATACGTACGGCCCTGCTGCGTAGCTCACACGTTGCTCGCAGCAGGGCTAATTTAATAGCATTGTAAGTTAGAGAAACTTTGCAGTACGTAGGGCTTAAGTAGAAGCCTCTTATTTACGAGGCTGGAATTTAATAGGGCCCAATATAATTAAACCAGCTGACAAGGGGGGGGGGGGGGGTAATCTAGTTCTATTTGAATAAAGATGACTATCTAAGTATGTGTAAAAGAATCCTTGATGATAACGATATTTACGAGATCATACCAAAAAATCCAATTGTGAAATATAAAAATGAAATTAGGGCCATTTAAACATCTGCCAAAGAATAGAATATTACACCTGCAACAGAATCTTGAGTTTTTCCTTCCATCTATACCCACTATAACAACACTACAGAAAATCCACAAGAAAACAAAACCTATACCTGGAAGACAAATCATATCTGGAGACAACAGGCTCACAGAACAAATAAGCACCAATATTTACTTCCATCTCAAGGAAATGGTTAGCTCCATCCCATCATATATCAAGGATACAACTGATCTACTCAAAAGACTGGAGGGACTTACTGTAACTCCCACTCTATGCTGGTATATCAAATTTGACTGAAAGGACAGTCAAGATAGAAATACCCTTATAAATTGGCCCATGATAAAATAATACATTAAAATTTAACTTTTATTTATATAATAAAAATAATATGTTTAATGTGTTAAAAAAAATTTGCTACATTTTTGATTAATAACAACATTGACAAAAGTCTGATGACTAGTTCTTGATGAGCATATTTTTATATCTACCCTGAATAGTATTAATAATGAGTCTACTAATGTATATAACACTCACTCAGACAATATAAATATTGTATCCTCTAAGCAGCAATTTCTTCTGAGACAAAAATGTCTTCTGTCAGATTTGACGATGTTGAAAAACTCTAATATGTTATAATAACTTAGTAATTCATAACTCTTTGTGTCCCTTATGGCTTTATTGAGTAGGCTCTTTGTATTGATTTTCTTAAGTGATACAATGTATCTAATTTTTCCTATAATATCTATATTTTATTGAGATCATAAATTAAGAGAAATAAGCTGTTAGTTATATTACTCTACTAGTAACAACTTTAATCCCCAGAGAGATATTTCACTATCACAGGTAAAAGAGATTGGTGTAAATAAATTCAAAGTGAGCGCTCATATACTGTTTTTTTAACATTAAATAGAATAATGATGCAGACAATTGCACAGTGAATCTTCCTATGTGTCTGTCTATGACAGCCTGTATAGAATTAAATTACAATGTTATAATAATTTAAGATAATATCTGACTAACCAAGTCAGATATTATCTTAAGAAGTCTATTTGAAATAACTCTGTGTTCTAGAATAGTGAATTAACAGCTTTGTATGAAGGAAGGTATCAATTTATTGCTAGAAACACTGTAAAAGATGTTACTTAGTAATCTTATTGGAGTTAGCTCTTAGTATTCGTGTTCTTCAATGACATTTAGTATCCAGTCTTTCATGTAGTCTCTTAAAATAATTTTAAATTCTGAATGCAAAGAAATAGATTCTTATCAGTATCTCCTTGATAACCGCTTTAAGCCCCTAAAAGGTGTTGCTCTCGAGTCAGGGGGTCTTATAAACATGGATTTTAAGGGAGGAATCCTTTTGTATCCTTAGCACCTTGGTGGGGTTATAATGTTAACCACTGCACAAGGGGGTCATTTTATAGTCTGTCTGTGACAAACTGTATTACATTAAGTTATAATGCCAGTACCCATTTGTGGCTTTATGTCAAACAATGTCTTTTGAAGTTTATTAGGATACCTTTCTTCACTTGGATAAGGTAACTACTTTTTTTTATTGTAATGATCTTTTAATTAACACCTTTCAATAGGTAGTAAAGTCAAGTGCCTGCTTGGAAATCAATGAGGATTGTATTGCTGGCGATTTTGCTGTGAGTTTGTTTTTTTGCTGGCCAGCATATATGTGGAGAAGTTATACAGTAATATACCACATCATCTTGGTATAAAAGCTGTGAGTTTCTTTCTTGACATAAGAAGTAGAAACAATGAAAATACCAATATATTTCTACTTTCACTATTGGAATTCATATTGGAAATAAATGTTTTTATCTTTAACAATAAGTGGTACAGACAAATAAAGGGAATGACCATGGACACCACGTGTGCGCCCAGCTATGCAAATTTGTTTATAAGTTTTTGGTAGAGAACAGTGTTATTTACAGAGGAGAATTCTCAATATACAGATAACATAGCCTAATGGCTAAGATTTATTGATGATATTATAATCATATGGTCTGGCACAAAGGTAGAATTCAATAATTTTATGGACATGTTGAATTTAAATAACCAAGATTATACAAACGGAGGAAATATAA
Organism: Discoglossus pictus; assembly: GCA_027410445.1. Lineage (NCBI taxonomy): Eukaryota > Metazoa > Chordata > Amphibia > Anura > Alytidae > Discoglossus > Discoglossus pictus. The sequence goes on from CM050165.1 coordinate 148,012,792, forward strand.
TTTTTGGACCTTCTTATTTCAAAGAATCAACAAGGCAACATCCATACTTGTATTTGCACAAAACCAACTTCAACCAATTCACTATTGAGATGGACTAGTCAACATCCGGTTCCCCTTAAAAGAGGTATATATATATATATTGGCCATTACTTACGGATTCTATTGAATTGTAGTGATGAACATACATTTAAAGAACAAGCAGATATCTTAAGACAAAAAAAAAGGATTTGAGGATACCCAAATAGGGTATTGAAATTTGCCTACAAGAGAGCCTTGCAATCCAAACAATCAGATCTTCTATATGGACCAAAGAAATACAAGAACAAGACCAGCTACAATGTATTATAACCTTTGCTGAAAATAATCAAACCATCAAGTCTAGTCTCAATACATACTGGTTTCTCCTTACAGAAAATCCTATATTAAAATCATTTGTTCCAGATAAAACTTTGATATCACACAGAATAGCAAGAAATTTGGGAGACCAATTAATACATAGTTTCTCTAAATGGGAAAATAGATGAAGTTGTTGGTTGCCTGATACAAAAGACCTCTTTAGATGCAATAGATGTAAGGCTTGTAGGTTTATAAAACCAGAAAGAGAATTTGTTCACCCAATTACAGGCAAGAAGTATCAAATAACAAAATTCTACAATTGTCTAACTAAAAAGGTTATATACATCAGGACATGTACCTGCAAATAAATATGTAGGGAGACGAAGAATTTTGGGACATGTGGCCTCGGATCGTAATGAATTGGATACACCCTTGCAAGACATCTAAAGAACTGGCATAATATAGTTGTGAGCATACGAGCCGTTGCTCACGCTTGCAGGCTCGCGTAGCGAGACCGCGGCCCTCGCGAAGCAAAGGCGCTCCTTGCCAGCAACTGAGGCCCTCGCGAAGTGCTCTTTGCGAGCAACTGAGGCCCTCGCGAAGCGAGTGTTGCAGTTGCTGGCAAGGAGTGCCAAAGGCTCTCCTTGCCAGCAACTGCAACCCTCGCAAAATTTACGTCGTAACGCAAACAAAATACGAGACGCATTACGACCTCGCAAAAATCGGCCGCAACACACGCACATGAAAACAT
>CM050165.1:148021378-148101378 GCA_027410445.1 Discoglossus pictus
GGTGTATTCTGACACAACAATCTGTTTCAGATTAATACTTATTAATACTAGTGTTTGAGAACTTCTTTAAAATGTTTAAAATCTTTTTCACTTCAGTCACACACCTAGACCTGGGAAAAAGCAAGGTTGAGGTGTGGGTGTATTACTTTTTTTCACTGCACTATTCGCCTTTTCTCACCCACCCCTCTGTGAGTTGCTGTGATCCATCTCCTACCTGGACAGCCTCTCAATTTATGTACCAATTTGACACCTGGCTTCCTCATATTCTTTCCTCCAACGTACCTTCAATCTTACCTCCCTTACAGCCTCAAAATTACTTTTACTTGCCTCCTCCCTTGGCCTCTCACAATGGGCAGAATCCCCAATACACCATGATGGACACTTCCTTGCCCTTATGTCTGATCACTGCACAATCTCCAACCTTGCCATCTTTCTACTGCCTCTATACCTAACCTGCAACATCACCACACCTTCCACTCACTACCCCTCTTCAATCCCTGCCACCAGTACCATACAGAATCCTGCAGGCACTTTGTTACGACTGCCTCATTTGGGGACCACGATCACTCCAATTCTCTCTCTATGGGTCGTGACTTTTTTGTTCTTCATATCTCAGCACCCAGCAAAAACATCTTCTTAGGAGAACTCAGGGTATCAGAAGTTGCTAACTTGCTCAAGAAAAAAAAAGAAAAGACACAGGCAGACATTCCTTTGGTTTTAGAATGTTCCACTCAGACTCTGACAAAACCATTAGCTAGCATGGCCAAATCATACTGGCACTTCTTTACTGGCACAGAGATATATAAAACACAGAAAGATCTCACCCACACCCCTTCTGTTAGAGGCGGTCATCAGCCCCAACCCCCCTCCCATTGCCAGATACACCAAAACCTAGAGGTTATCTGCTTAGGTTACTAATATCCCAGGCCTGTAGGGGGCAGAGGGTACAGTGGTTTTACAATACACAAGGGAAAAATATCAACAGACCTCACAAACTACAATAATCACATATAATAGGTGTCCAACTGCGAGACATCGTCACGCTTTGTGAGGTGCGTACGACTTAGGCGATAAGCACCTCAGGCGATCATCAAAGCGAGGCGAGCCGTTAACGCGTAGGACTTGGCCGATGAGTGCCAAAGGCGCTCATCGTTGCGAGCCTCGTAAAGCGAGGCAAGCCGATAAGCTACTACAAAGCACGGGACTTAGCCGAAAAACACTTCCTATACTTGGGATCGCCTTAGCGTGCAAGCGGTTCACAACCGCGGAACTAAGAAAAAAAAAAATACGAGACGCGGGACTTAGAAAAAAAAGATATGAGACACAAAAAATTAGCAGGCGAACGACAAAAATAAAAAAACAATAAAAACACACTAAATACACTCAAAAAAATTACAAAACCATCACACAGACAGCATGGGGCAACAGCCAGGACGCCTGGGAGTTAGGTGGAACGCGAATTGAACTCAATTTAGACGAATTTCGCCACTCGAAGCGAGAAAATAAATGGCTGACGAAAAAAATGAAAACGAGGCTAAACCACCACGGATTGCGAAAAAAACTGCCAAACGCATAGCACTTTACACATCACACTACGACCTACAAAAACACACTATTACAAAAGCCGGAAAATACTCACAAGACGCGTAACACATTAATAACATTACGACTATACAATGCCGCTTTACACAGTAAACCAACGGCTTTACCTCGCGCACGCAGCCTATTTAAAATGCACAGTTGAAACATTCATTACACTTTATAAGCAGGGCACCAACACTCACAATGTATATTCTATGCAGACGGAAAATACAAACAGATTGTTAGCTCTTCAGCCTATTGCTCGTTGCATATATGAATTATAAATAATTAACGTATATTAATTTATTTAAGAAATCATTCATTATTAATAAACAACATATACATAGAAATATATATCTCTCTCAGAGGACCAAAAGTACAGGAGAGGCTTGCAAGGAGTGGCGAAGGTCCTCACAGTCCAAAACGGTATACATTCGGTGTCAAACAGCATTCCAATGGCTTGAAATTGTATTGCCCCGTCATTTGACGGGCAAGTCGCTAGTAGAAATAAATGCACAAGATATTCACATTCTTTCCTCTCCACTCTGGTTACAAACTCCTGTTTATCTTAAGTAATAAATGTTGGGGCCATTAAGAAATAACAGATGACCAGTGGGACAGAATAAAATAGTTCATATCCATGCCAATACTTTATAATGGAGAAAATTAAACTGCACTGTCTAAAAGGACCAATAGTGTCATTGGGGAGGAACACATCCACATACTTCACACAACAATATAAATGCACAAATACATAAGCAAGATGCCATGACAGTAACTATATTCACACATTACATCCATGATATAACTATGGAACAAACAGGCAGACATAGGTCCCTTTAACATAGGATAAGAGAGAGAGGTATCAGAATACCCTCAAGTGATTTTAGCCAAGGAAGCCCTTACCAAAGAATGACAGTACACAGCGATTATTCACAGCCAGACTGGACTGATTTATAAAAAGCCAGATGCCTTAATTATGCAGAATAAACCAGTGTGGGACAGCCCGCAATACAATGAACAGAGGAGTTACCATGTTTTAATTACCTGTCTAGGTGTATGGGAACCAATCCGTATACTAACTACACCATTAGGTTATCTCTGAACCAGTCAGAGAGAATCTGCCCCCTGGGACAAAACACACCTCCTAAAGGGCTCCGCCCACCCTGGATTGCAATAAGAGTAATTTGAAACTTGGTTATCCATATAGCTGGTTGCTACCTCTTGAGAAAACAATAGAAGAGGAATGAATTGGAAACCAGTAAAAGTCACCATTTTGGGTCACCAAATCGTGGGCAGTAAAGCATGTTCTTTGGTATAGTCAAATATTAAAACATCAGGGCATAGTAATGTCAGTCTGTACAGTAATTATGAATTCTCAGATCACACATTTACATGGACATAACTTAGAAACCTATTATAATAGACATAATACACAGTGGTAAATGACAGTATAGTTTGGGAGCAGTAATATGGTTATGAGTAGGCAACATTATCTTCAAAGTATTTATATTTCCTCTAGCACCTGGCAGTAACAACAGCCATTGAGCATACTTGGTCTTGGCATGAAAACACTACTAATCAGCATTAATAACAAATATGCCCTCCAATCCCCAACATTTGCTACATTCAAAATTCTCCCCTACCCACCCCCAACTCCTGCCCGTTCCTGTCTCAAAGCTGAAAATGACAACGACAAATAGTCCACATCACATATGCCATCACAGCTAATCCCTCCCCTCTCTACCCCACTTATCCCAGCTCTCGTATATCTATTCAACCCTTCCCTAAACACTGTCAAGTTTCCAAAATCTTTATTACATGCCATAATTACACCCATTCTTAAGAAATCATCATCTGGCCCAGTTCTGCATCTAACTATTGCCATATCTCCCTACTTCCCCTGGCTTCAAAACTGCTCATCTACAATTGCTTTACCCAATTTGTTTTTTCCAACTCCTTTTCAATCTGGCTTCTAGCCCCAACAGTCCACAGAGACAGCTCTCACAAAAGTCACTAATAACTTGTTCACCGACAAGTCAAAGGATGACTTCTATATACTAATTCTTCTAGATCTTTCTGTTGCCTTTGACATATTTGACCACCCTCATCCTATCCAAATTCTCCACTCTCTTCACATTTGTGACACAGCTCTCTCATGGTTCACATCATACCTAGAAGATCAATCATTTAGTGTCTCCTTCTTTGGCACCTCTTCTTCACCTTGCACTTTTGGCATACTCAAGGTTTAGTCTCTTCTATACATCCTCCCTTTCTATATTAATAAAATCTTTTGGATTTCAACATCATTTATATGCAGCGGACATTCAAATGTGCCTCTCAGCTCCAGATCTATCCCACTCTATTCTAACATAAGCTGCCAACTATCAAGCATATCCTCCTGGATATCCGCACATCAACTCAAAGTCAAAATGTCAAAGACTGAGCTCCTACTCTTCTCACCCTCTACTATAGCTTCCACTCCTCAAGTATATCTCCCTGTTGACAAGGCACTTGGACCCTACCCTTTTTTACATTTCTCAAATACAATCAGTAACAAAATCTTTTTTTTTATTTTCACCTAAAAAATACCTCCAAAATACATCAGTATCTTACACAACCAAAATTCTAATTCATTCTCTCATCGTATCTCACATTGACTACTGAACCTCTCTCCTTGCTGGCCTCCCCATCATCCATCTCTCTCCACTCTAACGAATGTCCCTGCTAGAGTCATCAACAAAACTCAAAGCTCAGTATCTGTAGCACCTCTCTTCTGTCAGTCACTCCACTGGCTTCCCATAACCTCCAGAATCAGATTTAAAATCATGACCCTAACATAGAAAGCTCTAAACAACAGTGCACCCAATATATCTTTGCTTTGGTTTCAAAATACTCCCACAACTGTTCTCTGCACTCTGCTAATGACATCTTTCTTTCCTACTCTCTTATCACCTCTTCTCACTCTCGTCTTCAGGACTTTTCTCTTGCACCCCCTATTCTATGGAAATACTTGCCTAGGCTAGTTTCCGGTCTCAAAACTCACTAAAAACACGTCCGTTTAAAGAAGCTTATCACCTTTAGCCTGAACATGCACAACTGCATACTCTACAGCATAATATCACTCACACCCACAATCTACAGTACAACGCACAACCAACTCCACTTGCAAGAGTCTACTGCCATCTTGCATCTATCAGCCTCTTGTATCATACCCAAATGCTTTAGATTGTAAGTTTGCAAGATTTTAGTCTTTTAAGGTGCGTTGGGGAAAAGCACTATGTACATTTGATTTTAAACTCAAGGACAGTGCCCTCTATTCTTTCTACAATTTGTTAAAATTGTTTTTTTCCTTGACCTTAACCCCTCTATAGCACTACGAAATATGTTGGCATGTTAAAGAATCATAATAATAATAATAATACTACATTATATATTTACATTATTTTAAAATACTTGCTTTCCAATTCAACTTGTCAACTGTTAAGAAAACAAAAATATATATACAGTGGATATAAAAAGTCTACACACCCCTGTTAAAATGTCAGGTTTCTGTGCTGTAAAAAAATGAGACAAAGATAAATCATTTCAGAACTTTTTCCACTCTCAATGCGACCTATAAACTGTACAACTCAATTGAAAAACAAACTGAAATCTTTTAGGTAGAGGAAAGAAAAATAAAAAATAAAAATAATGTGGTTGCATAAGTCTTCACACCCTCTTATAACTGGGGATGTAGCTGTGTTCAGAATTAAGCAATCACATTCCAAATCGTGTTAAATAGGAGTCAGCATACACCTGCCATCATTTAAAGTGCCTCTGATTAACCCCAAATAAAGTTCAGCTGCTCTAGTTGGTCTTTCCTGAAATTTTCTTAGTTGCATCCCACAGCAAAAGCCATGGTCCACAGAAAGCTCCCAAAGCATCAGAGGGATCTCATTGTTAAAAGATATCAGTCAGGAGAAGGGTACAAACGAATTTCCAAGGCATTAGATATACCATGGAACACAGTAAAGACAGTCATCATCAAGTGGAGAAAATATGGCACAACAGTGACATTACCAAGAACTGGAGCTCCCTCCAAAATTGATGAAAAGACGAGAATAAAACTGGTCTGGGAGGCTACCAAGAGGCCTACAGCAACATTAAAGGAGCTGCAGGAATATCTGGCAAGTACTGGCTGTGTGGTACATGTGACAACAATCTCCCGTATTCTTCATATGTCTGGGCTATGGGGTAGAGTGGCAAGACAAAAGCCTTTTCTTACGAAGAAAAACATCCAAGCTAGGCTACATTTTGCAAAAACACATCTGAAGTCACCCAAAAGCATGTGGGAAAAGGTGTTATGGTCTGATGAAACCAAGGTTGAACTTTTTGGCCATAATTCCAAAAGATATGTTTGGTGCAAAAACAACACTGCACATCACCAAAAGAACACCATACCCACAGTGAAGCATGGTGGTGGCAGCATCATGCTTTGGGGCTGTTTTTCTTCAGCTGGAACTGGGGCCTTAGTTAAGATAGAGGAAATTATGAACAGTTCCAAATACCAGTCAATATTGGCACAAAACATGAAGAGGAACTTCATCTTTCAGCATGACAACGACCCAAAGCATACATCAAATCAACAAAGGAATGGCTTCACCAGAAGAAGATTAAATTTTTGGAATGGCCCAGCCAGAGCCCAGACCTGAATCCGATTGAAAATCTGTGGGGTGATCTAAAGAGGGCTGTGCACAGGAGATGCCCTCGCAATCTGACAGATTTGGAGTGTTTTTGCAAAGAAGAGTGAGCAAATCTTGCCAAGTCAAAATGTGCCATGCTGATAGACTCATACCCAAAAAGACTGAGTGCTGTAATAAAATCAAAAGGTGCTTCAACAAAGTATTAGTCTAAGGGTGTGCATACTTATGCAACTACATTATTTTATTTTTATATTTTTTCTTCCCTCTACCTAAAAGATTTCAGTTTGTTTTTCAATTTTCAGTTGTACCGTTTATAGGTCACATTAAAAGGTGGAAAAAGTTCTGAAATTATTTATCTTTGTCTAATTTTTTACAGCACAGAAACCTGACATTTTAACAGGGGTGTGTAGACTTTTTATATCCACTGTATATATATTTTGTCCTGTAGGCCTAACTACAAAAACTGAATAACTCTTGAGTAGATTGACAGCCCACCGACAAATCTCTTCCCTCCAGGGTACAAGCAGGGACTGGTGTCGCCAGGAGGTGACAACATGAAAAATTAGGAACCAGAGGCATAGGCCAGGAATAGGGGAACCAGGCGAGAAACAGACTGGAATGGAGAGGGCAGATAGGACTCCTGCTGGATCCGAGGCACTAAGACAGGTATCAAGCCCTTTGTCACAGTGACACTTCCCTTCCAGTGCTTTAAGTCAATTGAGCCTCAAACAGGCTGAGGCTAGCAAGGTCAGATCACTGATTCTTCTGGTGGAAGAAACCATCAGCGTTCTGATGATTTCTCTCTTGAGGGCTAAACCAAGTATGCGGCTATTATGTCCTGTGACTCTGTTCAGCCAGCACAAGGGATTGGTCAGTTACCAAGGTGACCTCCCAGCATATAGGTAGGACTGCAGCTTCTTTAAAGCTCATTCAAATGCCAGACATTCCTTCTCAATCGGTGCATAATTTACCGCTTAGGACATGAGCTTTAAGCTGTGTAGGCAACTGGGTGTTCTTCCCCTTAAGCTGTAATTTGGCAATCAATGTGTAGGTGAGGACAATATTCAGAGTAATGAATGTTTGTTTGTGGGTGATCAATCAAGGCAGCCACTTCTTTTTCAGATCAATAACATGCTTGCCCACTGAACTGTAATCAGGCACACATTTATGCAAACGACCAGCTGTACCCACAAAAACCATGACCTGCTGCTTGGTCTTGGGAATCGCCTACTTTACTATGGATTCTACCTTGGCTGGTTCAGGACAGATCTTCCCACTAGCTACCAATGCTGCAAGTACTGCATCTGTAATTTCTTAAACTGGCTCTGGTCTAATAGTCAGACCCGTTTGGTAGATATGGTCCACAACTGTAGCCAGGTGGTATAGATCCATGTCCTTCCATGTGTCTATAAATATAGCTGCAATATTGAGATACCGATGGGCAAAAGGAGGATATTCCTTCAGCAGCTCATCTACTAGCCTCTGGAAGATGGAGGGATAATTTTTCATGCCAAATGGCATCACCATCTATTAAAGGGATCTGAGAAAAGCTCTTTTGCAACTCTAGGGAACTCAGGTGGAGGTCCCTAGGTGATCTAACAATTTGTCTACTAGGAATGGAGTAAGCATCTGTTACTGTTTTTTCAATGAGCTTTACGGTAGTCTACACAGAAGTCTGTAGTACTATTCTTCTTCAAGAACAAACACAACCGCTGGGCCCATAAACTACAGGAAGCATCAACCACACCCATGTCTAAAATCTCTTGAATTTCTTTCTGGTTGCCATCTTGAACTAGTTCAGGGACTCGATTGGATGGTTGCTTAAACAGAGTGGTGTGACCGAAGCAGGTCAAAAATAGCTGGTGGTATTGGGCTAGCACAATATAAAGTTGTTGCTCCTGTTCGGGTTTAAGATTGGGGAAGGAGAATTGAGGGGCCAAAACTGAACCTTCCAACGTTGGGGCAAAGAGTTTAGGGAATAGTCCTTCCTCTTGATCCTCAAGGGCCTCCCTGCATTTTGCCATGACGGAGGATCGATCCTGTGCTTAGTACAGCTTCAACATATTCACATGGAGAGCTTTTTGTACAACATGATCCTCATCCAAACTCCATATATGTGGTGTCTTAGAAATTCCTTATGGGGTATGGGGGCGATAGCACAAAGCCTGGAGCTTGTTTTAGGGGTGTAAGACAAGTACTAGAATCTGTTGGCCTGGAAGAAACTCTCTTGCATGGACAACTCCTTTCATACCAGACCTTCTGTTTGGCTTTGGCGGCCAACAGATGCTCCTTAACTAATCCAGTAAGGTCTTCCAGTTGCTCTCTGAAACTCAGTACGTACAGTACAATTGGTACCTCCCCAACATGATATTCCCTTCCAAAAACCACCTGACAAAAATACAGGAGTTTGAATGGGTAGAACCCATCAATTCCTGCCAGAAAAGGAGTGGAAGAAGTTTCGGCAAATCCTTCACTGTGTCCACAAAAGTTCTAATCATCATCTTGAGGGTACCGTTAAACCTCTCACACAGACCATTGGTTTGGGAATGGTAAGGAGTAAAGCACAGGTGCCTATAGTTGGTGAGTCAGATCTGAAAATGGTTCCCCAATCAGATAGTATCTCACTAGGGAACTGAACTAGGCAAAGATTGTTGACTAATGCTTTGGCCACAGCCTCAGGAGTAATCTTAGATAAGGCTACTGCCCCCATTTAGGGAGTATGTATTTCTTGCCACAGGGCTTCGGCATAGGCCTTTGGGACAATAGCGTATCTGGCTAGACTAACTCACTTAACCTCCCTGCTATCTTTGCAATACTCTGCAGGGATATCACATTATACCTGGCTCTTCTGCTCAACAATCCAACCAAGATTCAAACCAATTTCTCTTGTTCAATGTTATGAAGCCTGTATTATTTCTCAAAATTCTGGAGAAACTTGTGGATATCCCTGTGGCCTCCATCCACTGCATCCAGATTCCACATGGCTCAAAAAAAAACTGCTGGCTAGTACAATGTCAGACAAAGATTTCTGCAGCAAAGATCCTTGAAATGCTTCAATTTGCACCTTTAAAGTAACTGGTTGTAATCCCTTGTTTGAACACTGCAGGAAATCCAAAATGTCAGAAATTCAAACAGATGTGCATTGCTTCTTTTACTCACACCACTGAAAAAAATGTTACCCACATTTTCAGACAGATTAGAGTGGATAACTTTGTTTTGCTTCTCAATGGTGTCTCTACTATTCTAGGCGATAAGCCTCTACTGATTAAGCACAACCTTTACGTTTCCAAGCCGTCAACTTCAGCTTGTGGATTACTTTATAGAACAGTGGTCACTGTGTCAAGAGATCCTCTCTGTCCATTACACAACTATTTTTGTTACCAAGCACTCTCTTTAACTCAGAGAATCACAGCCTTCTGGGCCAATACAGTAATCTTTCAGTGGCCTGATCTTTTTCCATCCTTATCTTCTCTTAAACCCGTGCCATCAAAGAAAAAGAAGGGAAGATGTAACAGAGATCATCTCTGTGAAAGTGCATCTAGGCCAGATGGTTGCCTTGCATTTGTAGTGACATAAAGTTTACTAATTTCTTGTTCTTGGAAATGACCAGCAAATACACTTGTGACCCTCCCTAGTGTTTGACTAACCAGTTGAACACATCTTGATTTAGTCCCCGATCTCCTAGAACTACCAGTCTCCTGCTGAAAAAAAATCTGCTATCTCATTTTTCTTATCAGATTTATGTACTGCCGATATGACTGTCAGATTCCCTCTCTGCTCATGTCATTATTTTTCCGGTTAGCCTTTGCAACTGATGTTTGTACCGCCTTGTCTGTTGATGAATGACCGAAATGATGGGTTGTCTGGAATAGCATTTCCTGGAAAGCCTGATGTGCCAACGGCTTGAAGTTCCCATAGATTTGAGAACCATATCATCTCTTGCTGAGACCAATGACGTTGGACATATCTTGTGGTCAGTCAGCTCCTCAGCCAGAACCGCTGGCTTCCGTAATTAGTTTTATTGACGGAGGGAGTTCCCATGTTGACCCCTCTTAACAGATGCTTTCTTATTGTCCACCATGTCAGGGATAATGGTGCTCTCGCCCAAGGAACTGCTGGAATTGATGCTGACATTAATCACAGAATTGACATGGCCTATCAAATGTGAATGTTTGTCTTGCTTCTTAACCCCTTTACTTGAGATGTAAATCTCTCTACCATCTCCTGAGTAAAGAAAATAATTTCCTGTTGGGGAATCAAACTCCAACCTCAGGAAAACAATTCTATACCTTGGAACTACTTGAGATTGCCTGTAATTAATCAACCATCCCACTTTCTAAAACAATTTCTTTACTCTTTGAACTCGGATTATCATCTGCTCTTCTTATTTTCGCAAATTTGAAGCGGTCATCAAGTTAAGAAACAATTTCTATTCCCTCTTGTCCGAGTATCTCTACCAATACCATTGGTCCTTTTCTAAGTACTCTTGGAATGGAAGCCAGCGCAAAAGGAAGGGCTACAAATTACTAATGCTCCCTCTGGATGGCTATGAGCAAGATTCTCTGTGCCTAGGATGCCATAAGTATGTGTTACTATGAATCCCTGTATCTGTGAATATACTACCATAAATCTCTGATGCACAGGAATTGGCACTAAAACTCATTTTTGCCCAAACTCTTGAACTGCTTGTAACTGCTTCTTTTTTGGGGTGTTTGGGAATGTACAACCACATTAAAATTTCATATCCATTTAAAAAAAAAAGATTATACTAGAAGAGAGAAGACCAAAAGAGAAGACCTCCTCTAATCTCTATAGATTTATGGTCTTCATGCACAGATTGGTCCTACATTCTTAAATCTCCTTTTCTGGGGCCCAGACTAGTTCCATCAATGGTACAAGAAGTTGGAAGAGAGGTGTCTTTATTATGATATAATTTCATGTGCCTCTCTAGAGGGGTATCATATTCATTTGCAGAATTGTCTGATAGAAATACAATTTACATTGGAAAAACTAATGCATGTTATTACATAAATCACCCCTGTAGAACTACAATTATAAACATTTCTGATCAGGAAACTTTCCACAGTACTATTTTTAATCCCACCATTATTATTTATGGTATTAATGTTAGGTACTTTTCAATACTTTAAATTAATTTATTGCAACTGCTAAAAGCATGAAGATGTTATAATGACAAATCATCAAAAATAACCTGAATAAATGGATATGCAAAAATAAAATAAAAGCATATGAATGAAGGTTTGGGGAGCAAGGGAAACACTATTTTTAATTGCTTAAAATTTAAAAGTGCATTTTTTCCAAAACTTCTGTTTCTGATTGAAATGTTATCTGTTTTCCTTTTGTAAAGCATATGTATAGGTAGATGTTTAAATATCCAGCTATTATCAAGGACATAGGAACTGGGGAAACAACCCCCCCCCCAGATTAATTTTGCTATTTTTTATGTCCCCTATTCAGTTAAACTTAATCATGCATTACCAGATTTGGCCACTAGCACTATGGAACAGTATGCCTTCCCCATGAAAGATATATATATATATATATATATATATATATATATATATATTTATACATGATAAGTTGGCATATAGACATATATAGACAATAATAATTGTAAAAATATGTTTTTGGGGGGCACTGCAGCAGCGGGGACCCCGCAGAGCAGGGCCCTGGTGCATTGCACTGGGAGCACCAGCGATAGATCTGCCCCTGCTTCCTGTCCTAAGAGTAGAGTTGAATTGTCCACCCCAGATTTTTATGGGCTCCTAAGCCCATGGCTATTCTCAAACAGATGCATTTCACCCCCCAAAATGTAACTATATATATATATATATATATATATATATATATATATATAGCGACAGGCAAACATATTTCCCTCGAGGGGACTCTGCACCTCCAAAATCGTTAAAAGGGCCTCAAAGAGCTTTATATTTTTTCATTTTACCCAAAGTAAAAGAATACATTTTCTGTAGGGAAGGAATTAATTGGTATTATGGGTATAGATAATGAGAAGTATTTAGGAGTACCACTGTGTCTTATTTGCTAGTTTTAGAGAGATATTATAGACTTTGTTTTATTGGAGTCATGCTGCCTTACACCAGCGAACAAGCCGGAGGTCACACAGGAAGTGTTGTATTGCGGTGTGATATGATATATGCGTACCTATTGAAATCCATAACATTGTAATCATAACTTACCTGTAGTGGGGTCTCTAGAGTGTAGATATGTTCTCCTCGAACATTGTAGAACTTGATGAGAGCACTCTTCACAGACAGGCTATTGCCAAGTTCAGCGAACATGTTCTGCTTCTCCATGCCTGCAACAGCTAACAAGTCTCCTTGCGTGCACCACTGGACTACTACATCTGATACAGGATACAAATTAACATACATTTAAAACATTACAAATAAAGTCCATGAAAAAAAAAGCAATGGAAACCACATTGTTTCTTGTTTGTGCACCTAAATCAAGGTATCCAAGTGAATTTTCTCTTTCAAAATGAAGTCATGACTTTCATCCAATGAGAAAATATACAGTGACATGGTCAGCGTGTTGCTTGCACGTTTTCAAGCAAGATTAAGCAAGCTTCACTTAATCCTTTAATGTTTTTGTAATGTGCAGAATGTTTCATTTTCTGCTGTCTAATAAATTACTTATTTGACGTCACCAATACACTCATTTTGAACTCCCTTTGTACCTGTATTTAATAATATCTCCATTTATTCTTCAATAAAAAAAAATTAGAGGTGCTCAAACAGAGAATGAACTAACCTTAATGAGATCGGCCTCTTTTAGCTCATTTATGCCATTCACAGGGAGCAATATCCTGTAGTAGATCAGTCTGGTCTCACTCAATAAAGTGATCCAGCCTCAAAATACCAGCCAATTCTCCCTTGAACAGGAGGAACAGCAAATATGTTTCAGCCATCATTGTGCCTTGTCAGTGGTCTGTAAATTGAAAACCCTGCGGCAAAGTGAGCATGGAGTTCATTTCACCCTAAGGGAAACTAAGCCCCAAAGCTTATCTGAATAAACAAAACAAAAAAGAAATCAGAGGCACTCAATCAGATTAGTTCTACTGACATGATAGTCCATTCTGACAGCAGTCTCTTTTACCTCACTTGGGGCTTAGTCTCCCTAAGGGCGATAGGGTGCTTCAGATATGAACTTCCTTGTAGTGCCCTAATAAGTTCAGCTACACCTCACAGACAAAACTCAGTGAAAATTTAAATGTATATCTGGATTTTGCGGTTTTTCATGTTCACAATAGAACTATTTCGGGGCTGGATCACTATTGAGACCAGACTGATATACTACAGGATATTTCTCCCAGTGAAGGGCACAAATTAGCTAAAATAGGCTGTTGTCATAATGGGTTATCATGTTTATAGAACTAACCTATTATGGTTAGTTCATTCTCAGATTGAGGGCCTCTATTTTATTTTTTATTTTGTTTATTCTTCATTCACAAATAAAAATCTAACTTCTCTCCATATCATTGCCTACTCTTCCATTTGTCAAGACAGACAAATAGCCAACTGATTTAGTTTCTGTTTCCAATAATTATAACTAGATATTATCATATACTGAGTTTACATATAATTTTCGCATATACAACACAGCTATATTTAGCTGTCAACACACAACTATTAACTATTAAGTCTCCACCGTGCTGAAAAGAACCAGAAAGATATGGAAATATTCTGTTCAATATTCTCATTATTGCCATAAAAATGTTGCTAGTAGTCACTGAAACATTTTCAAACAAAATGGAAAAACAAAATGGTAATGCATAAATAAAAATTATAGGCAAGCCTTCATACCTTTCAAACCTGAGCGAATGATAGTAGGTGACAGGTCATCATAGTTGTTCATCAAACTAATATCTCCTGAAGTAAAGCCAACTGTAAGCAGTGGTTTAATGTTCTCCATTGGAATAGGATATGCAGCTGGACCATCTGTAACCGTAAGAGTATGATTACTCAGTCAATAAACTATCAAATTACTGACATTTACAATAAACAAATTACAAGTGTAGGTTGTTTAAAAGAACACTGTATGCTCAGATTTTCCATACTGTAAAATATTGATTTTCATGGAAAATTAGTGATCTATATTGCTGATAACAAGGCTGCAGGAGTTCATGGAATCCCACTTGAAATATTCAAAATTCTACAAGATGATGCTGTGAAAGTGTTGCTTGCCTTATGCCAACAAATTGGGCATTGTGAATTACAACAAAATTTGGCAAGTTCTTAAAGAGATCGGAGTTTCAGATGATCTCATCCGCCTCTGGCGAATACTGTATGTGAACGAAGAAACTGGTAAGAACCGAACATGGGAGAACAGGATGGTTCAAGATTGGAAAAGATGCGCAACAAGGATGTATATTGTTACCTTATTTATTCAACGTATACACAGAGTACGTCATGCATAAGGCTGGGCTAAATGAATCAAAAGCCAGAATCAATATTTCTTGAAGAAATATAAACAACCTACTACTACTCTGATGGCTGAAAATGAGGAGGAACAAAAGCATCTGTTGATGAGGGTAAAAGAAGAGAGGGTAAAAGAAGAGAGGGCAAAAGCTGGCCTGCTCCTCATGGCAATGATAATGGCAAATGGTAATCTCAGCTCCTATCATATAGATGGGGAAGAAATGGAAGCAGTGCCAGCTTTTTTTTTTCCTTGAGGTTGAAGATCTCTCCAGATGATGGCTGTAGCCATGAAATGAAATGACATGACGTTTGCTTCTGGGGAGGAAAGCTATGGCAAGCTTGGACAAACTAGTAAGTAAAGATATTACACAAGGATCTGCATAGTTAGAACTAAGGTATTCCCAGTAATAACATACAGATGGGAGAGCTGGACCATAAAGAAGGCTGAATGCCATAGAATTGATGGCTTTGAATTGCGGTGTTGGCAAAAACTGCTTAGAGTCCTTTGGACTGAAATGAGATCCAACAAATCAGTACTTCAAGAAATCAAGACAAACTGTTCACTGGAAGGTATCACGAGGCTGAAGTTAAAATATTTTCGTCATATCATGAGAAGGCAGAATTCAATAGAGAAGTCCCTGATACTGGAAAAGATTGAAGGCACACTAAAAAGGGGGCAACAGAGGCAGAGAAGAATACATGAGGTCATTAAAGCATTGAATACACATATTTATATATATATATATATATATATATATATATATATATATATATATATATATATATATATAAAAAGATATATATATACACACACATATATATATATATACATATGCACACACACATACACAAGAAATACAGTCATTACACTGCATTCTGGGTGGCCACTTATTCACTTAGGCCCACCCCGGAACCTGGTTCTAATCCCATCCTGCGATACTATATAATTCTTGTAGTTATCCCTGCTAGCATAAGATTTTATGGATCACTTGCAAATCAGGGCACTGCCATAATTGAAAAAGCAAAAGAAAGATTTACATGTACCAGAGACCACTCGCAATTGTTTTTAAAACCTTTGCCGAGTCTCCCAGAAACATTTAATATAACAGTATAGCACAAAAAGCGCTACAAAATTATGAAATGTAAACATTATTTGACACTTAATCATATATATGCAATTAAAAAATATGATCTGTTGGTATTAAGCCAGTTTTATGATACAAACAAACCAGTACTCAAGGGGCTAATACACGTCACAAAACCACATTGCCTATGAACAAACACTCTAATGCATTGTCTATAAATATATCAGATTTAAACACATCTTTTTTTATTGAACCTATATATACAATTGTCATATACTTTTAATATCTAAATATATTAGTAAATAAAAAAACAATTACTTTATAAATATTTCTCGGTTTCATTGAAGCTCAAGCTACGGGTAGTTATAATGAGTGGGAAGTGCAGATACAAAATTTATGTATGACCACACAGAGCATTTATTTTTCATCAATCTAACATTGTTATACATTTTAGTCACTGCTCACCTCTAAGTCACACCCCTTCGCAATAGCCCACTTTAGCCAATCCACATGTTTCCTGCTCCCAGCCATGTGGCCCACCTATCAATCATGCAGAGTCAGCCTTTCTAGTGGCCCCCCTCCAGGCGTTTGGGACCCGGGACAGCAATTAACAAAAAAAAGAATCGCTAATTTTTGTCAGGAAGTTCCTTCTCTATGAACTTATAGGGGTCAGTTACAGCACGGACAGAGACAGCAAATGGCGCTCTGTCATTGTGGGAACTGGGGGTTAACCATTTGAAGCCATTGCTCAGAGTAAAAGGAGAATGCCTCTTACCAATAAGGGCTTACCAGTATAGGCAATATTAATACTGATATTCATAATACTAATGTGAGCCCCACATAACCTGTTTTATTAAGACCCCCTGGGAAAATCTTGCATTTCAAAACTTAGCATGATATTCACAAGATTACACGAACATATGGTTGCGAAGACTGACTATCCCATTACCTGAGAAGAGGTAATCAACATTGTAGTGTCACTATTTGGTTACCTCTTGTCTTGACATGAGGGTGAAAAGATGTTAATATTAAAACCCATCCCTTCCTATCCTGGAGATGTGTTCTGCAAAAATAATCAAACATGGAGTAACAAGGCGGGGGACTGGCTCCATATGCTGATAGTACAAGTCCCACAATACACAATATGACTGTCCCACACCAACATTTGTAGTAACATTACCCTAGCTCATCTCATTAAACTACTAACCAAATGCTGCATACTGCAAATACGAGGTCAAAAAGTGTCTCCATCAAAAATGATCATGTATAAATGAATATGTGTGATCAAAAACCCAGAGTGCAATGTATCTCATACTTAGAATAGTGTAAAAAAATAACATCAGTGTAAATCTAGTATAGCACATAATTACATAGTAATTGAGGTTGAAAAAATACTTTTAGCCCATCAAGTTCAACCTTTTAAGATCTCCTCTAATCTGCAATATGCAGATTAATTGTTAATTGATCCAGAGGAAGGCAAAAAAAACAACAAGTAAAACTCTGCCAATTGTCTCAAAAGGGAAAAAAAATAATTCCTTCCTGACCCCAGATACTGGCGAATGGATTCCTTCCTGGATAAATACTCTCTCTAATTAACCAGGATAGCCCTGAATGCCCTTTTTTGTTAAACATATATCCAGTCCCTTTTTAAAGTTACCTATTAAATCTGCTGCCACCACCTCCCTTGGTGGAGAATTCCACAGATTAACTACCCTTACTGTGAAGAACCCTTTTCTTTCTTTAAAGTGTAATCTTTTTACTTCTAACCTCAAAGGATGTCCTTGTGTCAGTTGAAAACCTCTTGGCACAAAGAGCTAATTTGACAATTCTTTATACTGACCCTGCATGTATTTATATAATCATATCCCCTCTTAGACGCCTTTTTTCTAGAGAAAATAATTTTAATTTTGTTAGTCTTTCTTCATAACTTAGCCCCTTATAACATATTCCCCTTATTAGTTTTGTTGCCATTCTTGGTACTTTTTCCAGTTCTAAAATGTCCTTTTTATGAAGTGGTGCCCAAAACTGTACTCCATATTCCAAATGAGGGTGTACTAGAGATTTGTATAGTGGCAAAATTATGTTTTCTTCCCTGGCTTCTATACCCTTCTTAGTACATGGTAATATTTTATTTGCGTTTGCAGATGCTGCTTGGCATGGAGTACTGTTACGTAGGTGGTTGGCCACAAGCACTACCAAATCCCTTTCAATATCTGATACCCCTAGATTTGCTTTTTTAAGTTTATAAATTGTATGGCAATTTTTCCTTCCTAGATGCACAACCTTACATTTATTCATATTAAATCTCATCTGCCATTTAATTGGCCATTTCTCTAATTTATGCAAATCCCTTTGAAGGGAAAGTACATCATTTTTTTAATTGAATTACCTTGCATAACTTCGTGTCATCAGCAAAAATGGACCTAATTCTGAGCCCTGAGGAAACCCACTTAGCACATTAGTCCAATCTGAGTATGTTCCATTTACAACAACCATTTGCTTCCTGTCTTTATTTTTTCTAACCTCTTTTGGATTTCTTCGTGCGTTAACCAATTAGTTGGTGAAGGTACTGTAGCCCCATTATGTTGCAGTGTCCCAACTACTGGTAAATCTTGTGTATACAGTAGAAAATAACCTATTTAGCTCATCTGCCTTTTCCTGGTCAGTAATTGTCAGATGGCCTGTTTCACATTGTAAGCTTCCTTCCTGGCCTTCTTATTAATATACTTAAAAAATAATTTTAGGGTTAGTCTTACTCTCATTTTTCATTTTCTATTTTAGCCAGTCTAATCACGCTTTTGCAAGCCTGGTTAGTTTCCTTGTACTCACGTAAAGCAGTCTCTGTCCCCTCTGTGGTAACTTGTCTTCCTTGCATGGTAATTCAGGACCTCCTTAAACAGGTCTAGGTGGGAGGGCTAGGAGTCTTTGCTTCCCTCCCACAATTGCTGGAGGAAGTGATGCAACTAAGGGTATATCCAGGCAGGAAACTGCTGTTGCTTCCTGTTTCTTCCTTGATGGTGATGGTGGTGATGAATGGTGATGGCCTAACCGTGGGTGAGATCAAGCGTTTGGGGAAGGGGATTACTATATAGGTAGATAGATTTAAAAAGGGTTGTTGCTCCGTGGGTCTGGGCTGTGTGTTTGTGATACATTTATAGTATTGTGTTGTTGCCTTTTAATAAATACCTTTTAATGTAGACGAACCTTGTGTAATATATATATATATTAATTTGGTGATACACCACATTTGGCGACCACGAATTTTAGACTTCTACAAAGGTTATTTATGAGGTAATATCACATTAATAGATAGTCAGATTTATTTTTTGGGGGAAGAAAAAAAAAGTACTTTGTCTAATTATCCTCTGCATGGGAAATCAAGTGCTGATTGTGTGTGGAGTTGGGCCTCCATTTTTAATATACAAGCTTGGGCATCAGGCCTCAATTATTATTTTTAATCCTTTATATCGTACTAGCTTCTGAGTTGAGTTTTGTTCGTACTAGCTTATTTTGCCACATAAAACAAAGATATTATACAGGTTGTTTTTGTGGGTTTATCTGAGTTGAGTTTTGTTGTGCTTTTGACTATCAAAGTACAGGCCTAGCCCTGCATTTGAATACAATATAGTAGGCTCCTTTAGTCGCAAATTGATTTGGATTCTTACTTGGGTGAGTAAAAGAGTAGGAATGTCTTTTCAAGGTGCCAAATACTTTCCCACAGAAGTGCGTGAGTACTTTAGGAAACATATTCAAAAACATGATGGTCCATATGAGCTTCCAGAGCCAGCAAACCCAGACAGTGAAAAAGAGGAGAGATTAATGGATGTTCTAACACAAATTGTAAATAACAAAAAGTATAGAACAAAGAAGAGAAAAAGTTTGGTCACACAAGCTGTTGTAGCCACAATAGGAGGCCTAATAGACTTAGTTGTAGAATTACGGCAGCATAATTTGGAAACAACAAATAAAATGGAGGAAGCAATGGACAAAAGGGATTGTTTAAAAATTGCAGCTTTAAGAACAACTACAATTGTTGGGGAACTAGAAAGGGAGTTAAGGGAAATAGAAGAGCAGAGGGATGCTTATGGAGTAAAAATAACAGAACTTCAAAACATAATAATGGACTATAAAAATAAAACAAA
Organism: Discoglossus pictus; assembly: GCA_027410445.1. Taxonomy (NCBI): domain Eukaryota; kingdom Metazoa; phylum Chordata; class Amphibia; order Anura; family Alytidae; genus Discoglossus; species Discoglossus pictus. Next base: position 148,041,334 of record CM050165.1, read on the forward strand.
GTTAGAAGGGATAAAAGGAGTCAGAGACATTGCCAAAATATATCCAGATCTGGATATGTTCGTGGCACAAAATAAAGAACCAGTGCCGAAAATGAACCAAGATAGAAAAGATTTCTTATGTTATTCTGTTCCACAAGTAGATACCATACCACAAGCACCAGTTATTGTTTCAGAATTATTTAATGCAAGGCAAACACCTACAGGATTTTCTATGCAGACTCGACCGATGTCTATGGCAGATAAAGACAATTTCCAGAAATGGTGGGGAAGTATGCCAACTAACAACTTTAATACGTTTACACATTGGTTTATGAGGGGAGCAGATAGAGCTAAAAAAGGAGGTCTTAACTTGGAGGAATGGACAGAACTGTTAGAATACGCTATGGGTCTTTTGGCTAGTAGACTATTGGGATTTAATAACAGTGTGTCTGATCAGGCAGGAAGAATTGCTGCAACTAATTTCTATCTACTTAGCATAGAGAAAGAAATAGCAAATATTTCCATGAGGCCAACAGATGGTCCTAGAGAGGTAGCTCAAATGATATTTTTTTGGTATACTCTACGACAACCTCAACAGCCTCTAGTGCTGGGCTCACCAGAACATATAGCAAAAGTAATGGAAGCCCTTCCCCGGGAGTGTCAAGAATTTGTCAGGCTTTTTGATCCAACACCAACAGACTTGGAAATGGTACTAACTAGAGCTGATAAGTGGTGGATCAAGCATCCTTTCACAGAACAGGCCTGCTCTGTTTCAGCTGTAAGAACATTTAAGGTCGAGTCTGGTAGAGATATAGATGGTAAATGGAGAAACCAGACGTGGGATGTACCCCAGAGCAAGAAGGATGATCAAAACTGGAGACCAAAACAGAACTTTGACAAAAGATGGAGAGATCCACCTAGGGACTATAGGAATAGGGATAACAGCAACTGGAGGGCTAATCAGGAGGGAGAGAGAAACGGTAACATGGGCTATTGGGAACTCAGGAGACAGAAGGATAGGATAGAAGAGGAAAATCACATACTTAAAAACAAGGTAGCTGAGTCAGAGAGGAAATTGAAGGAAAATGAGGCAAAGATGATAAAAGAGGGACAGAGTAGAAGTGAGTCACAATGACAAATCCCAACCCCTGCGCCTCAGCATCTCATTCACTCAGCTAATTTAACCATGGATGAGGCAGGTCGGCCTACCAGTTATACAGTCATCGCAGGGGTAGGGAAAAATATGTTGGTAGATACAGGAGCAGCAGTTACAATGACCAACAGGGTCAAAAATGGGGATTCTTCAGTAAGTATTATGGGAGTTACTGGGAATCCACAGGAGGTTAGAGCAGGTCTGATTGACTTAGCAGTTGGAGAAAAAACAATACAAGTAGAAGCAATAGTGGGTTGGCCAGAGGAAATATTGGGAATAGAAGCTTAAAAAAAGGAAATTTCATTGTAGATCTTGCCAATTTTTGTTTGTGGAAGACAGAAAAGGTGAATCAGGTAAGTACAGAGTTGACGAAAGGGGTTGTGCTCCCAATGGCATATATTGTCTCTCCGATAAAAAGTCTGAAAAAACACAAACTGAAACTAGACGGACAACCAGAATGGCTGCAGAAGCTAATCCAAGACATACCTGTTTGGGCTACAGATAAATTAGACTGTGGAAGAATGAAAGGAATGGTCTTGTTGGAAGGAGGAGACCCACAATGGCAAAAGCAATATCCAGTCCCAAGAGAATCAGTGGCATCAATCACCGAGATGATAGAAATACTGGAGAGACGTGGAATAATTAAATCTGGAAATGGGTATGCATGTAACTCACCATGTTGGCCTGTGAGAAAAGCTGTGTTAAAAGGGAATGGTGATGAAAAAGCAGCCTCATCATGGAGACTTACCATTGATTACAGGGCCGTGAACAAACTTGCAAAAAGATATTTTTTTGTTTGTGTATGTATATGTTTCTAATGATGGAATCTAGTGTTCCCACAGAGCAAGGCTGTATAAGAATGAAGATGCGTGTCAACAGAAGATTGTGGTGGATCCTTGTTACAGGATGGATAAGTATAAGCTGTATCACAGTAGGAATGGGGAGACAGGCAACAAGGCCAGAAGATACCGCAAATAAGGGAGAGAGTTTGAAAAGATTGGAGTTACATTACGTTCAAGCAGATAGATTTATTTGGCCCAGGGAATTGGAAGTAAAAGAGGGTGGAGGGTTACAAGTAAACATTATTTTGCCACATAATAGTACCAGGGGATTAGCTCTTAGAGCTCCAATACAAGGGAGGTTTACAAATACTACAGTAGTAGTGAGTAACTTAACATTAGAAGAAGGTGGAGAATGGGACGCTGAAGTTATAGCTGCCCAGCCTGACCTAGAGGAATTCTGCAATTTTGATACTGGAAAGGGGTGTGTTCTAACAATAGATGAAGTATTTGTCTCTGTAAAGGAGCTGCAACGTTGTAAAGATCAGAAGAAGGTACCATGGCCAATAGGCGGATTGGTGGTGGTACCAACACATGAAACAGTTGTGCAAGGGGTTGGGTGGACTTACTACCCAATAATTCTAAATTTGAATGATTTTTCTATTCCTCCAAAGTGCCTGGAATCACAGCGGCAGTGGTTTAAGCAAAGTATACAAGAGACCATCATTGAGTGGACAGGAGCAGGGAGTCGAGAAAAACGGGACACACTTGCAGCCCTTTTAGGAGGAGTCGGAACTGGATTGGGAGTATGGAATTCAGCAGACATCATTGGACTGAACAGCAGGATAAACTCCCTTACTGATGGCATGGGACATGCTATGAAAATAGGTGGAGTAGCTGACTCCCTTATAGTGAGTAGACTGACAGACAATGTTGATGACATACACACCATTGCCAACAACCTGCATCTAGTTGAGGAAAATATTGCTTCCATTGCTAACAGCATTAAGAATGAAATAGTGGGAACTGCCATTTTCTGTTCTATGATTGGAGGAAAGCTGTTGGCAGATTTAAAGGAAACTATTAAAGACATCCAGGAAAACAAGTGGGCAAGACAAATCAATGCAACAAGGATTATCACGTCATTGAAAAGAAAAGGAGTGGACATCACTGAGGACAATCTTAAATACAGCTATATTGAAGGCCCAGATCAATGGATGCCACATGGACTACAATCTGGGACAATAGGACTAATCCTGGCAATTCCCCGTTGGGAGGGGCAGGCAGAGCAACTGAACTTTATACATAGTATTGGCACGTTAAGTGATGGAATCTACAAGCAACACTTCCCATCAAAAAGACTGGCCACTATTACAGGATTGGAGATGGATGAAAGCTGTTGCAGGAAATCTCAACACCGATGGCTGTGCAGTTTTGTTTGGGAGAAAGGAGCTGAGGAGGATGGCTGTGTGCAGTTGATAAAAGAAAACCTGGTGCAAGAGGTGATCCGCATAGGGGACATTGCATGCTTTATCGGCCACTCTGAATATAGGACAGTTGATGAAATATGTTTGGTGGAAGAAGGGTCTTGTATCATGGTTCCATCAAGAAACCTTACCACCGAAATTAACAATTTTACTGCAAATGCAGATTGGACAAATTTGACAATGAAGCTTTTTCCCCCAATTCCAAAGCTTACCTTGGAACTTCATGAGTTAGTAAAACGTACCAAACAACAACTACACCCCATCAGCTTACTGCTGGAACAACAGAATACTACAAAAAACGTTGAGCATCCCTGGTGGGGAATTCTTATTAATGCAGAGACACATCCAGTCCTACGAACACTGTCGCTGGTACTCACGTTCATTCAAGTATTAACGACAATTATAATAATATACTTTTGTGTGGCAATGAAACAAAAAAAAAAAAGTTTTACATTGCACATACATAAACATTTATCACACACTCTCACCTAAATTCTATAAGTTCTGATTCTGTGTAATATGTGGATTGACAGCCATAGGAAAGTACAGAAGAACTTATGTCGCTGAGGGAACTATTCCGGAGGGACGGTGGGTTGAATTTCTCCTGTATATCAGGTTTTTGCTCCCACTAGGTTCTCCTGTACTAGAGGGATAACTAGAAAACTGAGCAACATAGAAGAAGAAAAAGTGAGGGAATGTGGTAACTTGTCTTCCTTGCATGGTAATTCAGGACCTCCTTAAACAGGTCTAGGTGGGAGGGCTGGGAGTCTTTGCTTCCCTCCCACAATTGCTGGAGGAAGTGATGCAACTAAGGGTATATCCAGGCAGGAAACTGCTGTTGCTTCCTGTTTCTTCCTTGATGGTGATGGTGATGGTGGTGATGAATGGTGATGGCCTAACCATGGGTGAGATCAAGCGTTTGGGGAAGGGGATTACTATATAGGTAGATAGATTTAAAAAGGGTTGTTGCTCCGTGGGTCTAGGCTGTGTGTTTGTGATACATTTATAGTATTGTGTTGTTGCCTTTTAATAAATACCTTTTAATGTAGACGAACCTTGTGTAATATATATATATATTAATTTGGTGATACACCACACCCTCTTGTTTGTGTAATTCAAATGCCTGTTTTTTACTCTGTATTTGGATCTTTAAATCATTGTTAAGCCAAGTTGGATTTAGTTTACTCCTTTTACTTTTAATTTCCACAAGGTGTATGTGATGTGTGTGTATATTTAGTAAGGCTTTTGAATGTTGTCCATTTATGTTTAGTATTTTTACCTGCCAGTTCTTTGTCCCAGTCTATACGTTATATTGCTGCCCTTAGACCATTAAAATCTGCCTTTTTTAAAATTAAGAGATTTTCTTGCCCCTTAAAATTTAGTTTTTGTAATTCAATCTCAAATGAGACTGTGTTGTGATCACTGTTTCCCAAAGGTTGCCCTATTTCAACATTTGATACCATATCAATATTATTTGTGATGACAAAATTCAAGATAGCTTCATTTCTAGTAGGCTATTGTATAACCTAGGTCAGATAATGATTCCTGAGCGTACTCAATATAACAAAAATAAATAAAATTAAATACATATTAAATATGGAATAATGTCTAATCCTATAAATGTGTGAGGCTCATCAGCCAAGAAAATATGGTAACTAAATACCAGAAATGTTCCAAAGAACAGCAATGCAAAATTGCAAACATAGGGCCCTATTCTATTGACCAATTCACAAATAAATTTATACACACTTCAAACCACTCTGACATTGCAACAGATTCTATTAGCTACTCACATTACAATTTCTAGTTACCCACTCACAATCACTACGGGCTAGCCAAAGTCGCAAAATCGGTCTTACAACTCCATTGGTTTTACAACAGCTCGAACATTATGAGCTCTACATAATTAAAGTTACACAAAATCAATATTCTAATAGAGCTAGATCGCAAATAAAGTCTAACCCACTGTGAGTACTAAAAAGCATTTTTCAAACACCCCCTGTTAAAGATATAACAGGTATTCAACACACAATACTGTACTTTAAAAGCATGGTAAAGCATGGAAATACATTCAAATTATTGTTATTAATAATTGTACAACCAAGAAACAAATATGCCAAAAAATATTTGTAATTAATTTTAAATTGTCATGCATACAGTAATATTAAAAAAAGTGTTGCTGAAAGATGCATAAAGCAATTTAGTACATGACTAAATTGGAAGAAAAAAAACATGTAACTGCCTCACAGAGAGTCTCAAATGTGGACTTTAAATATATATCATATGTTAGCAGTTCTACATAAGAATAAAACCTATTGGCAATATTACATAGCCACAAAACATATATCAAGTACCAGAGGAATATACACCACACTACACACCAGAGGAATATCCACCACACTACGCAAGAGGTTAATACCAATCTGCAAACACACAGGGAACACAACAGCTGCTCTAATGCAATGACTATTAAAGGGATAGACACACCTCAGATAATTGATCAGCACCACACCACTGACCCAGATCTTCGACCCAGATCATCTACCCACATCCATGGGAAGCTATGGCATCTGGATAAAACCCAAGTTTAAAGAAAATGGGGTGGGATAAATGTCAGCATGGGCAGCCTTTGGCCTTAAAGTCAGGAGAGGGTGATATTGATGGTACCTACATGGGTATATCTATACATAGCAAAGACCAGGTACTGTGTTGTCCCAGATAGCATGTAAGCACACACTGGTAGATCTATAGGGACATGGGGATTCAGGGACACAGGGATTAAGGTACATGGGGTTTGCACTAATCTGTTCAAGCTCTTCAAGAAGGCCTGAAAGTACACATGAAGGCTATGGAGAGGCACATGGAGCAACAGCAAGCTCACCTCCATCAAGGTCAATCTTGGGTACACTCATCCTTTTAAGTCCCACGCCATTGCTGTTGGACATGTGGCAATATGTATATCAATACAAAATTAATTAAACTTTAGCAAGTGTTCTTGTATCAATTAATTAGTAGAAACAGCTGCCATTTGGTTAACAACACTTCAGGGGAATTCTGATACTGAACAATGTATACTTTTCAAGAATTGTTCAAGCATGATTTCCAAAATGGTAAGAATAGCACTTTTGTGTTAATCTTTTACCCTCTTTATTTATGTTAATTTCGCGATTCTATTACTTAAAATGCATTTCAATTCAAATTGTGCTATTCAAAACCGTTATCTTAAAGTGCTTGTGCTATTGTGACTTAGTGCTTAGTGACACTGTGAAAAAAATTGAATTACTTCATATTATTTTTTTAAATTGCTTGCAGATGAAGACAATGCTTTCATGGACCTGAATTGTGCCAAAAAAAACAAACAAAAACGATTTTTTTTTAAAAAAGAATAAGGCCTTAAAAAAACTATAGGGACTGCAGCATCTCTTCTCAACGGCATTCCGCAGTGACCATCAATAACCCTAACGCTATGTGTCCACAGAGAAGAGGATCATGGACCATGTGATGGGAGATAGCCAGCTACTTACAAAATATCCCCATCCCATAGGTCATGATCGTCTATTCCGTAGCCAGGCTAGATTATTATTAATATTCGGACCCATTGTTTGTCACAGAAAAGTGCTGTTGAAAATGTCAAAAAATATGTGCAGAACCTACATCCTCCTCAACTTTTACCTGGCCACACCTTAACCTGAGTTGAGGGGGCGCATCCACCCAAGAGGCAACAGCACCGAAGGTGGCGGAGGCATTGAGGAAGGGAGGCCTCTGGGGTGGAGGATGCAGTACTTGGAACCAGATTGCCCTGGGTGGCATCAATGTTCAGCTGGGTGAGTGAGCTCTGGTTATCCGACGATTGTAGCAGCCTGGCCATGTAGGACTGCATAATGAGGTTGTGTCTGCTCACCTCTCTATAGATCCTCCAAAGCTTGTCGTCCGTGGAGGCCTGGTTTAAGGAGAAACTAGTCTGTAGCCTACAAATAGCCACAACATGCTGCCGCATCAGGACCAGCATCTCCCCAATGGCGGAACTTCGGATGGAGGACTGCTCGGTGGGCATGGCTGGGTGAGGAGGAGGTGGTAGAGGTGGTGGCCCACTGGGGAGGGGTCCTACTTATACCTGGGTTGGTCATTATGGTGGTGGGAACCAAGTTATGCTGCTGCTAGGTGAAGGAGGTGGTGGTGGTTGTGGTGGAGGAAAACAGCTGTAGTTCGTCCAGTAGAAGGGCTTTGGTAGTAATTCAAGTTCTTGGAGGAGGGGACAGTGGGGTCATGGATGTGGCAGACTGTTCAGCAGTTGTTCCAACTGCCCTGATGAAGCATTCCTTCTTGTCATTTCCCGGGCCCTCTTATCCTCTCCTCGCCTCTTCGTCCTGCACCAGTTCCTGTTGGGACTAGTGGACCAAGTACTGCTAACTCCTGCCAGCTAAAAAAGATAGAAGAATGCTATATGTATTCATTATATTGAATGATGCTTTGGTTGCTAACTATCTGACATCTTATTGTCATGTATCACTTCATTTCTAGTAAGTTGGGTTATCATTTGCTAGATTTGATTAATTCTTTTGATTATGAGCTTGGTTATTATTGGATCAAAATTATACATTGATTCTTGCTGTGGTCTGTATATGCATACACATACTCTTTGGAACTTGTTGGACAGTTAGTCATACTAACCAATTAGTGACCATTTCTCAGCAAGAGTTGCTAACATGCTGCCGAGAGGTGTTTTTCTGATAGGCTAGAACAATACACTGCACATCCATCCCTACAGAGTCTGTATCAGTATACAATGCAGTGGGTAAACCCATACAGGGACTCTCTATTGGATGATTATTCGTGTTGTGCCCACTAATGAAAGTGATGTTTTAGTTTTATGGATTTAATGACGCATGAATGATCAATCTATCCATTGCTAAACTCAGGGAGCTGACATGTCAGTGTTATTGGTGGTCCGCATTTACATGTGTTTTCTATGTGTGTGTGATGTACATATGGTGGCATGTTGGTGTACCTGATAATTACCTGACAAGTAGCCTGGATCCTGTTGGGCCACCAGACCTGGAGCTCCAGCAACAGGCACTTGGCTCAACATCTCTTTGAGCACCCACTCCCACTCGTTGAACTTGACAGTTACTTGGGGCCACCGCTTGGTGCTCTTGCTGCTTGCTCTCTTCCTCTGTCATCATCCTCCTCACCTTGGCCCAGCAGTCATTGAAGCGATGCTTGACAGACGTCACATCCCTTTTTGCCAAGCTCACTGCTGTCACTGTGGCTGCTACACTCTCCTAGGCCTTGCCCTGTGCCCGGGCATAACTTCCTCCTTCCCCCACAAGGATAGTCGGGTGGTACTGAGGAGGACCATCATCGGTGCCTGGCCCCGCCTCTTGCCCTCCTGACTCTGGAGGAGGATCCCTCCTCTGACTCTGAGGCCTGTCACTCCTCCGTAATACTAAACCCCTGGCATAAGGCCCCTACCCCTCTGCTTGGAGTGCCTATCACTACAGGAGATTCTCTCCCTCTACCTCCCCTCCACTCCACTCCCTCCACCTCACCTCCACTCCCCAGGGCCACCTCTCTCTCCCCTTCTCCTCCCCACTTCTCTCCATCACAACAATCCCAGAAATAGAATGATAAATGAAAATAAGTGTATTTGTATATATTTATGTTGTAAAAAAAAAAAAAAATAATTATGTTTTATGTGTCATTTTATATGTTCGGGTATGGGGGTGTGTGGATGTAGTGACCTATCTATATGTGTAGCTATGTGTATTATTACTGTATGCGTATGCATATTATGTGTTATCCGTTAATATGTGTTTTGATGAATTAAGTGTAAAATAAGTAATTTAGAAATAGAAAAAAGAATAAAAATGCAAAAACCTACTCTCCAAAACTGCCTATTATCACTCTCCAAGACCAAACCCGCCAGCTACTGGACCTGCACGCTAATTTGTCAAAATCTACAATAGAGTCAATGCATGGGCGTGAAACACACAGATTGATTATCTCTTCCTGTCAATCACTTATTCCTTAGGCCGTTTTCTAGTGGCTTCTAAGGGCTGTGTTGTGGTGTGGGATTGACTTTACAATGCGAGCGGCCTGTATTCACTCCCCATAAGCTTGCGAGCGGGGGAAGGGTTTACAAGTCCAGCCTTAAGGTCGTAATTTGCGGGCTTGAGTCAATAGAATTCATCAAAACATTTAGAGAGAAAAAACATCAGCAGTCAAAATTATGGGTTCAAGACATTTGCGAGCAGCGAATAGAATAGGGCCAATCATCATGGCGTCAATAAAACATGGAAGTTAGACGGAATCTGCAATCGGAAGCTAAGAATTATTTAGTGCCAACAGGTAGTATTTTCCCGCAATGAAGCAATCTAGCACTATAAAATGCATTAAATTATCTGTTTTAGTCCATGTGGGTTTCATGATATGTATTAAACCTTTGAGTCCCAGAATTAATATTACTCAGAAATAACAGTTAAATAATATTTTTTTATTGCATATTTGTGGGTTTGAGACTGTTGTACAATTCATTCTAATGCATTTCCATGACTTCCCATGCATGGGAATTATGGTTTGAAAAAGCCCTTGCGAGTCCTATTTAGGACTCGTACTTTTTTGAAAGAAAAGTGATACTTTTTTTTTAGTTTCGATTAGACTTCATTGGCAAGCTAGAGTTACGGGTCTAATAAAATATCAATTTTGTGTAAATGTAATTAGAGCTTGTAATATTCAAGCTGTGCTAAAGCCAATGGAGTTCTAAAACCAAATGTGCGTCTTTGGCTGGCCTATAGTGATTGTGGGTGGGTAACTCGTAATCAGATGGAGAGTAGCTAGTAGAATGTGTGGCAAAATTAAGAGCAGTTTAAAGTGTGTATAAATGTACAAATTGGGCAATAGAACAGAGCCCATAGATAACTAGAAAGTGAACCAGGAAATCATGCTATATTTGATCCTTGATAGCAAACATAAATGGCTAAAACATGAGCCAGCAACCCTTCCTATAATTAATCTCAAAAAACCAAATACATAGCAGTAAGTCAAAGGCAATCCTCATAAAACATTAATCATAAATCATAGGAATGCCCAATTGAAGAATAGCATAACTAAAATCAAAACCTAAAAACGCAAGCTGATTGTGGGCTTATTTAAAAGCATAGCCTAAATTGGATATACTTTGTAGACGTTAGAGATAAAGTCAGGATCCAATTGATGATTCTGAAAACCTGATGCATATACTGTGAGTCCACTCTTAGATCAAATCCTCATGGACTCCTTCCATGTTTGGTATGGTCTAGTTTAATTCACAGTGCACTGCACAAAATAATGGTGTGCATCCACAATAATAACTGAGTTTACTGCACATGAAATGAATGTGCCTCATTAATCATCCTACTATAAGTTCGTAGCAGATCCACACGGACTCATTGTGGTCCTTCTATATTTGTTTCGGTTTAGTTTAATTCACAGAATAATGATATGCATCAGCAGTAATAATTGATTTTACTGCACATAAAGTGATTGTGCCCCCTAGTCATCATTAGTTCAAAGTTATTATAAGTTTATCATAATCCAATTGGATTTGGCTGTCATTATGTCCACTAAGATGTATTTACAGCAAGGGCAAGCTGGTTTCAGAAGCATTTGGATAGTTTATTTGCTCTTTAATTTGCACCAGACTAATAAGAACATTCCGGATCTGTGCGGTCATTTATTATTGTGGCATAGTGCAGTTTTTAATAAATTGAACATGAGAACAGTGTGCATCAGGAGAAGCAACTAATAGTGCTATGCCTTGAATGAAATAGGGTCCTTAATCAAGAGGCCAGAGCTTGTTCAGTATTGTTTTTACTTATTCACTATCATTGCCAAGGGTCATTATAGACCAAATTTGTTCTGAATGTTCTGCTTCTTTCTTTTTATATAAAAGGTCAGATCACTAAGCTCTTAAAGCCCCTTTATATGCGGCTTTCAGGACTCTATTGAGGTACCCTCGTTCCTTAAATCTTCTTTTTAACAGATCAGCATGAACTTTGAAGTCCTTAGGGTTACTGCAATTTCTTTTAATCCTGAGATATTGGCCTGTTGGAACACTTGTTTTGAGGGGGCAAACAATGTTTGCATGTCCACTCTAAAAGTGTGTTAGTGGCTGTTGATTTCCTATGGACAGTTGTATGTATATCGCCACCATGACCTTTTTGAACTTTAAGGTCTATGAATTCAAACTGTTGCTCTTGAATCTCATAAGTAAGCTTAAGGCCTACTTTATTGAAATTAAGGCTTTTTATAAAGCCCCCAAATTCCGATTATGTGCCTGTTTATAGAATCAGAACATCATCTATGTATCTCTACCAGGAAAGCACTTTGCCGGTAAACCTATTTCATTGTAATCTCTCTCTATCCTTCATATTCAAAAAGTACTCTACTACTCTAAGCCGCATTAGCGTCTCCTAAGAGCGATTGATGGGAATAGAGAAGCGCTTTTACAAATTACAACTTACAGCTTTATCCAAACATATTTGGACAAGCATCTAATGAAATAATAATGCAAACTGATATAAAATATTTTTAATGAATAAAAATAGATGAACAAAAATATAAATTCATTAACAGGCAACATATAGCAAAATAAAAGTTAAAATGTTCCCTAGTGAACACAGATTAAAAACAAGGAAAAGCAGCAAAATACAATTTAAAGTGTTCCCTAAAATCTATTGGGTAACAATAGGGAACATAAAAATAAAGGATAAAGTGTCCCTAGTGCCCATAGGTCATGTTCATGTTATGTATAAATATTACTCAAGATTTAATTCAGCTACTTAAGGCATCCTTACTATATATGTGAATAACAATAAAAGATTCATATACAGAAAGTGCTTTCATAGCATATGCCACTAATGACTAAGGGCTTCATTCAAATGTAATTTGGCCAATTGAATAGGGCTCTAGATTAGCACATAGCATATTTTTTTACAGAAGTTTTTAGTTAGTTAACTTCTATCCAAAAAGCAAGGTCTTCGCTAACTAAAAACTTCTGTAAGAAGAAAAATATGCTCTGTGCTTATATAGAGCTCTATTCAATTGGCCAAATCACATTTGAATGAGGCCCCAAGCATTTAAGATACAATCCCCTTTTTTTCTGCCATATATTTAAATAAGACATACTCCTTGTGATACCAAGAGAGACTTGTATCCGCATAAGTGATACATATACATTATCACTCTAGATCATATTGGGGTCCTCCAATAAATTACAAGCTGTACACTGGTAACTATAACCAGTTAAAAGCATAGTAATGGTTCATAAATGTATCACAATCCCATAATTGAGTTCACACTGTGAACATAAAGAAGGTTAGAATAGTAAAATATATAAAGATTGATACATTTGTTTAAACAATCCACTATACTGTCATATTAACTGCTACTTTGTAGTATAACTTGAATATTAATTAAACTTATGTAACTTAATTAAAAGTCTCGAATACATACAGTGCCCAAACAACTACACCGATAATAGAAAATATACATATTCATACTACTTCACTTATAAATAAATTCAACTGTATGACAATGCCATCATTGAGACTTTGCTGTATCTCTTGGACTGGTTAATCTTTTTCACTTCACTATAGATTTTCAATTCTGATATGATATTATGTCACATATATGTTTAATCAAATTTTTTTTTTTTATCACACACTAAGTAATCACTCATTTAATCTGATCAGATAAGATACCAGAGTCTCCATTAATTCAATTTGGTAGATCTGGCTTCTTTCTCCATCCTTCAATTTTAGTATTTTAAAACTAAATGTTATGAGGAGGAGGGGTTGAGGAGAGAGTATGAGGATAGGGGGGTTGAGGAGGCGGTTGAGGATGAGGAGGGAAGTTGAGGAGGTGGTTGAGGATGAGGAGGGAGGTTGAGGATGAGGAGGAGGGGTTGAGGAGGGGGGTTAGGGTTGAGGGGGGTTGAGGTTGAGGGGGGTTGAGGGAGATTGAGGAGGGAGGTTGAGGATGGGGGTTGAGGAGAGAGGATGAGGATGGGGGTTGAGGAGAGAGGATGAGGATGGGGGTTGAGGAGAGAGGATGAGGATGGGGGGGTTGAGGAGGGGGATTGAGGATGGGGGGGTTGAGGAGGGGGATTGAGGAGGGGGATCGAGGATGGGGGGGTTGAGGATGGGGGGTTGAGGAGGGGGGTTGAGGATGAGGAGGGAGGTTGAGGAGGAGGGGTTGAGGAGGGTGAAAAGGGAGGGGGGAAGAGACACAGGGAAGGGAGAGGTTGGAAGAGACACAGGGAAGGGAGAGGCGAGAAGAGACACAGGGAAAGGAGAGGGGAGAAGAGACACGGAGAGAGAGGGGGACACAGAGGGCACAAGAGGGACACAGGGGGCAGCACATTTCCCACCCTCGGCTTATACTCGAGTCACTCATTTTACCCAGTATTTTGTGGTAAAATGGGTGCCTATAGCTTATGGCTTATACTCAAGTATATACGGTATGCCTTTAATGGAGTCAGTATCAACAATTCTTCCCTACCTTGTGGTGGAGAATAGTCATCCGAGTCGGTGTCGCTCTCGCTGCTATCTTCCACCAAGAAGCTGGGGTAGTTCCATGACATGCTTAGAATACCGTCCGACTCATGCAGAAGAACATGTGCTAACATCCTGCCATGGCAGTCCATCACTATAACCTGCCCATCAGCTGTACCAAACAGTACCTACAGTGAAAACAAAGAGAGAAAGAAACATTGTTAAATTATGTCATAATTTAGTAGACAGAGCAACTAAGAAGTCACATAATAAAGATATCATCAAACAGTGCTGTGTGCCCAATGTAGCTGTAGCAAGTATTGTTCTTGCTGATATAAATGCACTAATTGATTAAATGCACTAATGTCTAGCTTAAAGGGATAGTGTTATATGGCAAATACGTTTGCATTATGCAACAATCTTACCTACAAACCTGCACTTGTCTAGGTTTTGCTTATTCTTAGAACACTAGCGAATATCTGTGTATCAGCTTTTTTATATTTTTTGCAGTTATACAGTGTTAGTTTAGAACCAGAGCACCAGTACACAGAAGTATTCTAACTCTTAATATGGTTACATTTGCCTTATTATATATTTTTTTTTTTTTTTTTTTTTAACAACAAGCATATTGTTAATAACTATTATATTCATGTTTGGCAAGAAGGTCCATGTTAAGCGAAGTCATGACATTTGATAATTTTTAAAGATTTCCGTTAAAAGTGTCCTTAAATTATATCATTAAACTATGTTGCCAACTTAAGGCTCCCATAGAAACTCCTGCAAGGTTAATATGTACCTACGGGACTTTTACAAGAGAATTAATGTATTTTTTGCAAGACTCCCGCAGGCTATTTCTCATAACACCTTGCTGATAGATAGCCTGGGTTTATTGGCACAGAAAGGAAATAGTTTGTGAGTGCTCTCAAGTGTGTGTACGTGTTGCATAAAGAGCTCAGAGTATGAAGCTGGATTCACAGGCAATGAACCCAAGTAGCAACCCCAATAGTGTTAAAGTTAAAGAACCTAAATAAAGGGTGTTTTTCGTTCATATGTTGATAAGACATTGAAGATTCATATGCACATAAACATTACACTTGGTGCACATCACATTTTAGATTAATTTCACACTTATTGCATTGTATTAAATGTTAGGGCATAAAGATTGAATGCCAAGGCAAAATTATGTTTTAGTTAAATTGTAAATGTATTTGTAGAGCAAGTGGCAAGGTGTTAACCCCTGGAGCTCTTTAGTAATGTCAGAGTCAGCATAAGTTGGGTGTCAGTGTTTTATTGTGTGAGCAAGTATTTGTTATTGAAATTGTGATTTATTTCATTGTTCTATAGTGCTGTTATATACAGCTTGATTAGGGCCCTATAAAAATCAAGTGGTCAAAGTTAGGCAACTGCCATAAATCGGCTGCAGGAGCATTTTTCCCAGTTCTACATTAATGTAAATATTTTACTCCCCCAGATCAGGGCACTCAGCCCACAGCGTAAATCTTGCCTCAGCCACAACAGATTTCTGTGTAGGGAGCAGACAAAACAAATATTACAGGTGAGACCAGGCTCTAGGAGCCAACTAGAAATGCAAACTACATGAATATTATAATGAGTGGGAAGTGCCATAACTAGGCAGTGGCAAGGAAACAGAGATATATATAAAGAATTTATTTTCTTATTTATTAATATATTTTGATATTAAAAAGATGTGGCAATTGTATGTATAGCTTCAATAAATATAGATTTATTTATTTTGTGTTAAAATATGATATATTTATAGACAATGCAATAGAGCATTAGTTCCTATGAAAAGTGGTTTTGTGACATGTAATAACTCCTTGAGTACTACGCTGTGTGTTACCCTGGGTTTTGTAACAAAAAACTGGCTTAATACTAAGATATCATATATTTTTAGATATACATATGCTGATATCGGATTGTTAAGTGTCAAATAATGTTACATTTCATCATTTTGTAGTGTAGTGCAAATTATTGGGAGGGGCTGGAAATGAACCGGCAGTCTTGGTACATATTGGTACCAATGACAAAGTAAGTGGAAGATGGAGTGTCATAATGAATGATTTTAGAGAACTATGTAATAAGCTGAAGGCAAGGACCTCCAAGGTAGTATTTTCTGAGATACTACCAGTGCCACGTGCTAGCCCAGGGAGGCAGAAGGAGCTTAATGCGTGGCTAAAGATGTGGTGCACTAAGGAGGGGTTTGGGTTTTTAGAGCACTGGGCTGACTTCTCACTTCGGTACAATCTCTACAGTAGGGATGGATTGCACCTTAATGATGAGGGAGCTTTTGTACTAGGGGATAGGATGGTAGAAAGGCTGGAGGAGTTTTTAAACTAGTAGTTGGGGGGGAGGGACTAGATATAAGTAATGGGGTAGAAAGTGTAGAGGGTATAAGGGATGAATTAACCACTCATAGGGGAGGAGATGGGGGGAGGGGTAGTATAGTCAATAGGGAGGTAGTACTAAGTAATTCAAGTACAGTGGCAGGCACTTCAGAACTACAGACTCATAAGGTGTATGCTTGCTAATGCCAGAAGCTTGCCAGGAAAAATGGGAGAGTAAGAATTATTAGCAGTTAATGAAACATGGGATTTAATAGGCATTACTGAAACGTGGTGGGATGAATCTCATGACTGGACTGTTAATCTGGATGGTTAAAACCTATTTAGGAAAGATAGAGGCAATGGTAAAAGAGGAGGAGGAATTTGTCTGTATGTTAAGCCTGAATTTAAGCCTATAGTCAGAGAAGATATTTATGGTGGACCTAGTGATAAAGATGAATGTTTGTGGGTAGAGTTTAATAGCGGAGCAGCAAATTCCAAAAGAATATTAGTAGGAGTAAGCTATAAACCTCCAAATATAGCTGAAAGTGAGGAAATACAATTATTGTTACAGATTGAAAATGCAGCTAGGCATGGTCAAGTTCTAATAATGGGAGATTTTGATTACCCTGAAATAAACTGGATAAATGAGACCAGCAGTTCATCTAAGGAGAGCAGTTTCTTGAGTACACTCAGGGATCATTATCTGGCCCAGGTTGTACAAGAGCCTACTAGAAATGAAGCTATCTTAGATTTACTCATCACAAATAATATTGATATAGTATCTAATGTTGGAATAGGGCAACCTTTGGGAAACAGTGATCACAACACAGTCTCGTTTGAGATTGAATTAAAAAAAACTAAATTTTAAGGGGCCAAGAAAAACTAATTTTAAAAGGGCAGATTGTAATGGTCTAAGGGCAGCAATACAAAGTATAGACTGGGACACAGAAATGGAAGGTAAAAACACTGACCACTAGTGGACAACATTTAAATCCTTACTAAATATACATACACATCGGCATATACCGCGTGGGAATAAAAGTAAAAGGAGTAAATCCCGTCCAATGTGGCTTAACAATGATACGGAGTAAAAAACAGGCATTTAAATTATACAAACAAGAGGGGACAGAGACTGCTTTACAGGAATACAAGGAAATCAACAAGGCTTGCAATAGGGCGATTAGACTGGCTAAAATAGAAAATGAAAAATTAATTGCAAAAGAAAGTAAGACTAACCCTAAAATATTTTTTAAGTATATTAATGGGAAGAATGCGAGGAAGGAAGCTATAGGAACATTACAATGTGAAACAGGCTGTCTGAAAATTAGTGACCAGGAAAAGGCAGATGAGCTAAATAGGTTCTTTTCTTCGGTATACACAAGGGAGGTACCAGTGGTTGAGACCTGGCAACATAATGGGGCTACACTACCTTTGCCAAATAATGGGTAACACAGGAAGTAATCCAAAAGAGGTTGGAAAAAATAAATGTTAATAAAGCCCCGGGTCCTGATGGAATACATCCAAGGGTACTAAGGGAACTGGGTTCTGTAATAGCCAAACCATTATATTTATTTTTTCAAGATTCACTCAACACAGGGTCTCTACTCCGTATTAATGGGTAAGTGAATAGACCTCATGATAACTTATCAATCAATCATCTGAGAACACTTGCATACAGGATAAATGAGAAAGCCATGTTGCAGAAATCTCCTAGAGAGATGGTGCTAGTACTCAGGCCCCACTGACATTCCTTGTGTCCTTGTGAGTTGCCACATTATCACTCATGGTGATGGCAAGTTATTTCTCTTGACAGATCGGGTTAGCACTGCTTGCGGATGAAGTTCTCCTCCTTTTTTAGCTTAGTACCACCATTATTTTTGGATTTTTCCTTTTTTGGAACACAATGCATGTGTGTTTATGAATTGGATTACATAATCCTTGAGGTCCATCATCTGTGTAATGTAGCAGATGAAGACATGATGTATGTGATATGCACATTAGTAGTTACTTCCATTATATGGAGTTTTACATGATGTTTTTGTTATTCATCTAATTGTGGTTACTGTGATGTAATGACCACATGTGACCCTATTAGATGCTATACATCCTTTTTATTATACAGTATTACCTTGACCCCTTCAGGTTTTGTTAGTTTTTCCACTCTTATCCTTTTGGATCCTCCCACGCCATACCCATGATATTAATGCACAGTTGGATATGTGCTCTGTGTATTCAATAAAGGATGTTATTGTTATACCGTTATCCATGTTTCCATGTGTTTGTCAAGCTACTAAAATTGTAGACATCCACATACATAAATAAGTTTATCTATTTATTTTTAGGATATTGGTCATCATCCTGTATCCCTTCATGCAGTTTATGAATGTGAACATATGTTGGGCTGCCACTAAAATAATGTACATTATGGATTGATGTTATTTTGGCCAAGTGTTTCCACTTTCTATGTTAGAACAGATGTTATTATCATAATTTTCATCATCAAATCACAGATCGATGCACACAACACCTAATTTCTGCATGATGTCCGTCATGAGCTGGGACATATAAATATATATATATATATATGTATATATATATATATATATATATATATATATAAATATATATATATATATATATATATATATATATATTTTTTTTTTTATCACCAACTTCCCAGAATGCAGTGTAATAACTGTTTTTCTCTGAACTCTGAGCTGGAAGCAGGTTTTTTAACTTGCTTTAGACATTCAGAGGTGAACACAGATGTACTTTTTATTTACTATATATATATATATATATATATATATATATATATATATATATATATATATATATATATATATATATATATATATATATATATATATATATATATATATATATCCCTTCTTTCCATACTGAGCATTGTTCTGTGAGCATTCATGAACATCCCAGTGACACAGTCGTGACTTTCAAGTGTTGGCATGTGTTTATATGTCCAACATGTGTTCTAACACGTCTTGCAATGTTATTATCACTATTTTGTAAAACATGCCTGAAACACATTAATAGTGATTACTGTGAGTTAATACTGTGATATGTATACATTGTGACACTGCTGGGCCTCACCATTTCACTGAAGGGTTTTTAAACATATGCCATTAGTGATGTACGGTTTATAGATACATTGACACTATCGCTTATTGTCACGTGACAAGTCTTGGTGTACATGTTGGCATTTGCACATCATCAATGGCGTGGGATTTGCCAGGACAGGAGAAATCATGATTCCTGTTGATGGAGGTAAGATTAGTGGTGGGACATGTGCCTCTCCGCTGCCTCCTTTTGTGTTATTTTTGGGCTTAAATGTGAAGCTACAGGAGATGAGAATTATCCCCTTTTGTGGTGATCTGTCCCTATATGGCCATGTGACTGTGCCTATGAAAGCCTGCGGGAATAGATACTAAACTGCACAGCACTTTGAGTAAGGATAGCCACAACTATCTACATTAGAGTTCTGGATTAACCACACTAAATAGGAATACTAACCATTATAGCACAGGCGATCCTTTATTAGCACTTTAGTGTGCCAGTTTGATTATTGTGATAGTGGCTACCCAATACAGAGACTTTGGGGATCTTTTTATCCTACTCACAAGGAAAGCATACCATCAATGAGTCAAAGATATATATATATATATATATATATATATATATATATATATATATATATATATATATATATATATATATATATATAATAAATATCTATTGACCTATCTCCCTGATTGGATCTTTTCGCTTCTCTCGCCCTATTACCGTCTTGACACAGATATAGTTGCAGACTGTAACTACTAATAGAAAAACTAATCCAAGTATTCTGAAGCAGCTCTATAAGGGAACCTCACAACCAACTGTATAGTGCAACAAGCAGGTTGTACATAAATGAGTGATGGTATAATGTATTGCCTGACTGACACTTCTCCACTTTATGCAGCTTTGTCAAAGGCTAAATTTATAGTAAAGAGGCTGCTGCGTGTAGCGGGTTTAAAGCCTGCAGAAGATGAGTGTGTGATGTCAGCATCTAAGCTTATTGGCTAAAATAAGATTGACACATGAAAATAAACAGTTGATGATAAATTAGACTATTAAACACGCCATTATGTATACATTAGACACACACATCTGGTGAGAACATTTAGTTTAATAGAACTTAGCCCTGATCTTTTGATCTGTCCCCTGAATGGTGAACTGTCGGCTGATAATGTTTTGATTTAACAAATGGCTGTTGACCTGCTCCGTCATGAGTGTTTACCTGTGCTTTGTCTGTAGACGTTTACATTTACCTTGACAACGTTCTAACGAATCATTGACTGTATATTTTCACATGTCATCATATCTTATAGATCATATGACCTGACAAGATTAAAGGGCCTATTTCAACTTTAGTATTTTTTTTTTTCTAATGTAGCTTGGTCTATCAAAAAGTAATCCAGCCTAATATATGATTGAATAAAATGTATAATGTAATTCCTCTGGGTTGAATGTTCTCCATCCATCATATAAATTAAACTAAATTAAACAAGCTTCTATAAAATTATTAGCATTTCTAATTTTTTATTTATCCAGGATGGTTTAATTGCAGATTTACCGATCAGAAAAAGGGTTCAAACACATATTTAAATCTCTGCAGCTTTCTAAATAACTTTTTTTTAAATATTTTTTATATGTTTTAATATTTTGATTTTTGTTTGGAGCTTAAATGCTTACAATAGTATAATATTCATTATTCATTGTTCCTAATCAGATTATGTATCTTCCTTCAATATCTAATTCTCTATAATCTTCTACTAATATATTGTGCTTATTGAATTTTTAAATGCCTTAGGTGTATTTCTACGACCTCAGTGGCATCAAAATTAACTCTGTCACAGGGGTTTATTAGGAACCCCATGGTGGGGTTTAAAATGTAGGTGCCACTAGGGTCCCTAAAGGACCCTCATGACACTGGGTTAATATTTTAGGTGCCATGGTGGCCTCAATGGACTCCCATGGTTATGCAGATGGGGGATCGGGAGGCAATTGAGGAACAAGGCAATCAGCAGTGAGCGGAGAGTGAGAAAGCAGCCTTTGTGGGTGCTCTATAGTACATAAAAACTACTGATTTTACCTAAAAATATTACGAGTAAAAGCCCTATTCTATTCATCTGTATCTCACATTACACCATGTTTAAGAGCAAAGTAAAACTACCTAGCTATTCTATTCACCCATCACGGAAACATTGCGAGAAAACTACTGCAAGTGACTATAGCAAGACAAAACTGCAAATAATGGCAAACTTTTCCACTGGCAAATTATTTAATTAGTTAATCCTTCCCCAAACAACTATCCAATTGAGATTTTACTGAGCCCTCAAAAAAAGGGTAGAAATAAAAATGAAGAAAAATGATGGGTTCTAAAAATAGCACTCACAAATGATTTTACAACAATTTCTGACAGCCAGAGCAGCAGATGAACACAGAACAGCACTAAAAAAACAAAAGCATGAAAGTTCATCATAATTTGATGTTTAACATTTAAATATACACATCTAGAATTAAAACATATTAGATGTGGGCTAGGAACACATGCTGTAATGCATTGTCTATCCATCTAATAATCACGACCCTCTCATTTTTCTATTGGTTTCTAAAGCTGTGTCTCATCTGTAATGTAAATGAAATACCTAGAGTGGTGTATTATATGAGTGAACATATACTTCCTATACTGAAATCTGTTTTGGACAAGACAGGATTTATGGATGTCGATAGAGTGCTGTGATATTGCAAATAAAATGCTTTTCCTTCAAAGCCTTGGGCACCCTATAAAAGGACTGCTTCAGTGGAAAAGTGTTAGGGGTAAAGACCTCTTGGTCTTGAAGGTCCGTCCTACTCAGTAGGGTCGAAAACAAGCTTTGGTGGTGACTTGGCACCTTCTCAAGATGCTCTCGCTGGTTAGGTGACAATTCAGTCAGGATAAGGGAATTAGAGGATAGTAAGCGGGGGCAAGCAAGTCTGGTAGTACCCCACCCTCAGAATCTTCCCCTTCTCTAATCCATACTGAGCATGTGCTGTAATCCTGATCACAAACTGGATGTAAGCAAGATGTAAATTAAATTAAAAGCACTACTTAATGCAACTAATATATGTAATAAAGCCTACTTAAAAACATAAGCTGGTGTACTATGAAATTTAAAATAAAATACTATTACATTAATAAAGGGATATCCAAAATTCGTCCAGACTCAAACACGCTGCATTAGCGGATTGGGAGTCCCTTAATTAAACCCCCTTCATCTCTGCACATTCAACGGGGAAGGCTAATTATTATTATTATTATTGCTTATTTGTAACACGCCAACATATTCCGTAGCGCTATACATAAAAGTTAAGTTACAGGCAAAGATACATTCAAGAGCACTGTCTTTGAGCTTGGAATCCGGTGCCCATAGTGCTTCTCCTAAAGCACCTTGCAGGATTGAAACTAGCAGACTTACAATCTAAAGGCTAATCTTTAAAAGGACCAGTGCTCTCCGCTTAAACCACTCCTTTGCCATGGGGTGGACATATGAATAACTACTGATGGTAACCCTCAACACCTTAACTCCATGGGGTTAGACGGTCATTGATGCCCCAACACACCCCTAAAAGTGTCCACATTGCAAGTGGTTGCAATGTGGTGCATCAGAAAGTGTTTTTCAGCCAAAAAAAAAGTCTTTAGTAAAGAGCAGAATGACCTACAATGTTGCTTAGCAGTTTACCATGGCCTATTAACCCAGTGCAACTGCCTGCAATACTTTAGTAAATCTCCACTCCATGGCAAGTTGAAAAACAAGGCCCTGGGTATAACAGCTTTCCGAGAATTACAGTTATTACACTGTATTCTGGGAAACGGAGCAGGGAAGTGCAAATGTGCCCACACATGCTTTGCTCTTCAATCCATAACCATTTTAAAAATGGCTTCCTTTACGCTTATGCCCACTACATTAGAGAGCTAGGTTGCATTATACACAAGCTGGGAATCCTGTTGTGAACCTTATGAGTAGGTAGTTCACCACAACAATCATTTAATATATGGTGGGCAAAAGAGTGATAGAAGCCCTTCACAGTACAGTACTACAGTAAATAAATAGTTTAGACATTCAAATGTGAACACAGATTTACTAAGTTAAACAACTTGTTTCCTGCTCAGAATTCTAAGAATAAATAAATATATGAAGCTCATATAACTTTCTTCATAGTATTGCACCTAGGCTGAACAACACTTTGTCTCCTGCAGACAGTTAACATTGTATTTGCAACTGCCACTGTTGCCATGGCAACCTGCAGCACCACAGTTTTGATATTTAGAATCCTTAGTGAAGGGATGTCGTCACAATCATCTTCTGTCAATTCTTTACAATGTAAAGGATGAACAGTATATTGTTCTTGTTTATATATACTTTCTACCTCCGTTTTTTCTAGTATTCTCTGTATTTGTGATAACAATAAAAATAATACTCAATGTAAAATTATATCTGTACTAGCTTCACAATGCAATTGATTTAATTTCATTCTTTGCTTTTGTAATTTTTTCAAAATTAATTAAGTCTTGCCATACTTATTTTTTCTAGCAGTTACTCCATTAACTACAATAATTAATTATAGTATCAATATTATCTATCAAATATATATATATTTTTCCTTTTAACCGCCTTAGCGGTAATCCAGAGCGTGGCTCAGGATCACACACATCCGTCTTTCGGGTTCCCTTCCCAGCGAGAGTAGGTGAGGAACAAGGCGGTCTGGTCGCGTCAGCAACCCCGACTGTACCGCTTTAACACTCGGGGGCCCGGACACGGCCAGACAGCCAGGGAGGTTAATCCACAAACTCTCTCATTGTTTGGTAAACTTGCATGTTTTGTTTTTAACAACAACACCGTTTTGAATGACTGTATTAGTAAGGTTAAAAACATATTTCAATGTTTCATTACTTTTGGGATACTATCTGGAAGCATATTATTCAATAAACAACATTTTACTTTTATACTTACGAAAACAGTAAAATCACATACATATTGTTTTCACTTATAAAATATGGATATTTTAAAATTGCATAGGCTAGAAATTCAAACCAAGCATCACTGTCTAAGTTTTCAGACATGTAATCTATATACCTAACTCAAAGTTTTCAATTTGTTTTTCAAAGGCGGAACAAATAACACTTTAATTTACAATGAATTCCTCATTGTTCTCACTGAAATGTTGATCAATAATAATTTAATAAGGCTAGAAAAATGGTCAAATATTTGATAGCTAAAATTCAACAATGATAAATGCTAAATTATGCATTTAGGCCACAAATCTCAAAAATAGGATATTTCATTAATGATAAAATGATTATGGCAATTTGTGAGGAAAGGGACTTTAGAGTTAATATACTGCATTATATAAAAGACAGTAAGCAATGTAATAAGCCAGCAGGAAAAGCAAGTATGATGCTTCAATGTATCTCTGTGAGGTGTGAGCATGATGCCTATCTTTAGGCTCAAATTGGAGAACTGGAAAGGAGAATTACAGCACTAAGTGATATTGCTTCACTGGAAAGAGAGCACAGTTTAGCTGTGCCTAACATGGAGGGTGGACCTAGGGCTAGTGAGTATGTCCAGGGAGGTAGCTGGTGACAAGGGGAAGCAGAGGGGAACAGGAGAAGGAGGCAGGCCAGTTCTGAGTTGGCACACACTAACAGCTTTGCCAGATTGAGTGAAACTTTTGGGGGATGAAAATGAACCAGCAGTCTTCGTAAATATTGGTACCAAAGGACGACTTTAGGGAATTGGCAATAAGCTTAAGGCAAAGACCTCCAAGGTAGCCATGGGAAAGCCAAGGGAGAAAGAAGGGGCTTAGAGAGGTTAATACTTGGCTAAAAGAGTGATGCATTAAGGAGGGGTTTCGTTTTTTATAGAACTGGGCTGATATCTCACTTGGGTACAATCTCTATAGCAGGGATGGATTGCACCTTAGTGATAAAGGAGCTTGTGTGCTAGGGGATAGGATGGTAGAAAGGCTGGAGGAGTTTTTAAACTAGTAGGTGGGGGGGGGGACTAGTTATAAGTAATGGGGTAGAAAGTGTAGGGTATAAGGGATGAATTAACAACTCATAGGGGAGGAGATGGGGAGGTAGTATAGTCAATAGGGAGGTATTGCCAAGTAACTCAAGTAAAGAGGCAGGCACTTCAAAACTAAAAAATAACATAAGGTGTATGCTTGCTAATGCCAGAAGCTTGCCAAGGAAAAAATGAGTTAGAATTATTAGCAGTTAATGAGAAATGGGTTTTAATAGCATTGATGAAACGTGGTGGGATGAATCTCATGACTGAACTGTTAATCTGGATGGTTATAACCTATTTAGGAAAGACTGGGGCAATGGCAAAAGCGGATGAGGGACTTGCCTGTATGTTAAGCCTGAATTTAAGACTATAATCAGAGAAGGTATTTACGCTGGAACTAGCAGTAATATTGAATGTTTGTGGGTAGAGTTAAATAGATGATCAGCAAATTCTAAAAGAATATTAGTAGGAGTATGCTATAAACCCCAAATATAATTGTAAGTGAGGAAATACAATTATTGTTAAAGATTGGAAATGCAGCTAAGCACGGGCAAGTTCTAATAATGGGTGATTTTACCCGTCCTGAAAAAAGCTGCTAAGAGGAGCAGTTTCTTGAGTACACTCAGGGATCATTATCAGGCCCAGGTTATACAAGAGCCTACTAAAAATAAAGCTATCTTGGATTTAGTTATCACAAATAATATTGATATAGTATCAAATGTTGAAATAGGGCAACCTTTGGGAAACAGTGATCACAGTCTCAATTGAGATTGAATAAAAAAAAAACTGTAAGGACTCTTAATTTTAAAAGGGCAGATTTTAACTGTTTAAGAGCAGTAATACAAAAGTATAGACTGGGACAAAGAACGGATAGGTAAAAATACTGATCATAAATGGAGAACATTTAAATCCTTACTAAATATACATACTTATCACCATATACCAAGTGGAAATAAAAGTGGAAGGACTAAATCACATCCCATGTGACTTAACAAGGATTTAAAGATCAAAATACGGAATAAAAAAACAGACATTTAAATTATACAAACAAGAGGGGACAGAGACTGCTTTACATGAGTACAAGGAAACTAACAAGGCTTGCAAAAGGGCTATTAGACTGGCTAAAAAAGAAAAGAAAAAGTTAATTGCAAAGGACAGTATTTTTTTTTAATATATTAATGGGAAGAAGGCAAGAAAGAAAGCTATAGGAACATTACAATGCGATATAGGCCATCTGATATTTAGTGACCAGGAAAAGGCAGATGAGATAAATAGGTTATTTTCCTCAGTTTACACAAGGGAGGTACCAGTGTTTCGGACACTGCAACGCAGGAAGAAATCCAAAAGAGGTTGAAAAAAAATAATGTTAATAAAGCCCCAGGTCCTGATGAAATACATCCAAGGGTACTGAGAGAGCTGTGTTCTGTAATAGCCAAACCATTATTTCTAATTTTTCAAGATTCATTCAACACAGGGTCGCTACCAGATGACTAGAGAAAAGCAGATGTGATACCTATATTTAAAAAAAGGGAGCAAGAGCAAATCCAGGAAGTTATGGACAAGTGAACCTCACTTCTGTAGTGGGAAAGCTTTTAGAAGGTTTAATAAGGGATAATATACAAGAATATGTCTATTTGAACAGGATTATAAGTAGGAACCAACATGGATTTATGAGAGATAGGTCATGTCAAACAAATCAAATTAGTTTCTATGAGGAGGTAAGTAGGTGCTTGGATCAAGGCAACTCCGTGGATGTAGTCTTTTTGATTTTGAAAAGGCTTTTGATACAGGGCAACATGGAAAACTATTGTGAATACTAAGGGATATAGGAATTCCTGTAAATATCTGCTCATAGATTGAGAGCTGGCTAAAAGACAGGAAGCAAAGGGTTGTTGTAAATGGAACATACTCAGATTGGATTAATGTGGTAAGTGAGGTTCCTCAGAGTTCAGTATTAGGTCCTCTCCTTTTTAACATAATTTATGAATGATTTAGAAGTAGCATTGGAAAGTATTGTCTCCATTTTTGCTTATGACACTAAGTTATGCAAGGTAATTAAATCAGCTAATGATGTACTCTCCCTCCAAAGGGATTTGCATAAATTAGAGAAATGGGCAATTAAATGGCAGATGAGATTTAATACAAATAAATGTAAAGTTATGCATCTGGGAAGGAAAAGTAGTCATGCAATTTATAATCTTAATGGAGCAAATATAGGGGTATCAGATATTGAAACAGATTTGGGAGTGCTTGTGGACAACCACCTAGGTAACAGTGCTCAAAGCCAAGCAGCAGCTGCAAAGGCAAATAAAAATATTAGCATTTATTAAGAAGGGTATAGAAGCAAGGGAAGCAAATATAATTCTGCCACTATACAAATCCCTAGTACGCTGTAATTTGGAATATGGAGTACAATTTTGCCCACCACTTCATAAAAAGGACATTTTAGAGCTGAAAAAAGTTCAAAGAAAGGCTACAAAACTAATAAGGGGAATGGAGGGGCTAAGTTATGAAGAGTAACCAATTTAAACATATTTTCGCTAGAAAAAAGGCATCTAAGAGGGGATATGATTACCTTATATAAATATATCCAGGGTCAATATAAGGCTTTGTCAAGTGAACTTTTTGTGCCAAGAGCACATCCATTGAGGTTAGAAGTAAAAAGATTCCACCTTAAAGAAAGAGAAGCGTTCTTCACAGTAAGGGTGGTTAAATTGTGGAATTATCTACCAAAGGAGGTGGTGACAGCGGATTCGATAGATAACTATAAAAAGGGGTTGGATACATTTCTAAATAAAAAGGGAAATTATGGTTATCCTGGTTAATTAGAAAGGGAGTATTGATCCAGGGAGGGATCCGATCGCCAGCATCGGGGGTCAGGAAGGAATTCATTTTTTTCTCTTTTTAGACAATTGTCAAAGTTTCGCTGTTTTTTTTTTCTTTCTGTTTGCCTTCCTCTGGATCAATTAACAATAAATAATTAATATTTGAATACTGTAGAACAGAGAAGATCTTAAAAGATAGAACTTGATGGACTAAAAGTCTTTTTTCAACCTCAATTACTATGTAACTATGTACTGACGAGGAATTTGCAGCAGAAAAAGCAAGGTACTAATATATTTCTATCCGTGTCAGAGCTAGTGAAGGAGGAACCCCAAAATAATTTGGGGTTTCATTGCAACTTTTCTATCTATCCTGTAGGGGACAATAAAAAAGTAAAACATTGACATTGATAGTTATATGACCCCTATAAAGTATGTATCTACCACCCTCCTGTATTGCCAGTAGCAGAGGGATTCACATTGCTCTAGCTTTGCATCACTAGTTACACCTCATCTAAATTTACCGTGTCCAGTTTTGGAGTCGGTATCTACAAAACGATATTAACAAATTAGAAACAAACTTAACATTTCAGAGTAATTTGATTAAGTACTACTGTACAGAAAGTGTAATAGATAAGTGAAAGAGCTGTAAGTAGTAGGGTCAAAGATAGTTTGATTCTGCAATCAAATCTATTTTTCACAATCTTGACACTTCATCAGTATATGAAAATCCAAGAGACTGATTACATTAAAAGGGTACTTTAATTATAGCCACAATATCCGATATTAGTGTGATAATCTAATTAATGGTTGACAGAAAGTGCTGCTTAGAAACATGTCAAAAACTTATTTATTCATCCCCTACAAAACAGAAAAAGCCATTACCTGCTGCCAAGATAATTTAAGTTCTAAAAAGTATAAAGTTAACCCCTTTGGTGGTTACTGTCCTCTTTTTATGAAGACACTCATTTGGATGCCTGGGGTCCACGAGAGCACATAGGATGCCATTTCTGTCTTATATTTCTTAAGGGTCTCTCCTGCAAAAAAATATTAAAGTTTGCCAATGTACCCTGGGGTATATATAATATTTTTTGTTCACAAAAAAGCCAGACATGAGGTGAGGCAATTATAGCTTTTACAAACTGTTGAATACTATTTGCCTGTATTCACATAGCATTATAACAAGCTGCCATATGCTAACAAACAATTAAATTACTCTGAACAGTTAGGGAATGGTATAAATAATAAATATTTTTCTCCCCTCAATAATAAGCTAGATACACTTTTTTTACAATGTAGCAAGCAAAAAAAAAATCTACATTTTTCACATTTACATGTATTGACGTTTTACTGTGCTGTTCCATTTTCTTTTCTGAGCTGATTCTGTCTGTTACTTTTTCAGAAGGGCATGCCCATATAAACCAATGACATTTGCATTACCTGTGTTGAAAGTATGTACAGTTTTAGTGGATACTTCTCCACTGTGTAAAATGATAGTTTCATTCAAACCTCCTCCCAACTGAGGAGGTTGATCAGCAGAAACCAGAATGGTAGATTTCAAAACATCTTAGTTGCATATTACTTTTTTTTTAATTCTAAAAAAACTTTTCCTACTTTCAAGAATAGTTCTTCAATAAAGTATATTATAAACATAGGATACAGTGATTGTTTAAGTTTTACAGCATTAAAGCAAAAAAACATTGAAAATGTTTTACTCCATACAGTGGGTGGGAAAAGTATTTGATCCTGTGCTGATTTTGAACCTTTGTCCACTGACAAAGAAATGATCAGTCTGTAATTTTAATGGAAGGTACATTTTAAACAGTGAGAGACAGAATAACAAAAAAAAATAAAGCAAGAAAAACATGTAAAAAAAAAGTTATAAATTGATTTGCAGGTCAATGAGGGAAATAAGTATTTGACCCCTTCAACTTAGTACTTGGTAGCAAAACCCTTGTCGTCAATCATAGAGGTCAGACGTTTCTCTTAGTTAGCTACCAGGTTTGCACATATCTCAGGAGGGATTTTGTCCCACTCCTCTTTGTAGATCCTCTCCAAGGGCCTCATTCTATTATCGGCCGTAAATCGGCCGTAAGGCTGCGATTCCTTGCGGGGGTTCTGTTAACTCGCAATTCAATTATACGGCCCCGCAAGGATCTCCTCTTACAGCCGGCCGCATATCTTGAAACCGGCCGTAAGCTTTGAAATCTAAAAACTCAAAAATAAATTCAAGCCTGCACTGTACAGCTCTGTAAATGCTAGGGATCATATTGGGGGACATGAGGATTAAAAGTAACCCACTCTCAAGCTTGCACATCAGCCCAAACCCGAGTTTAAATTAACTGTTTATTTTCCGGCTGCGGCGTGGGCGTGTCTGAGGTGCTCCAAGCCCTCTGGACTTTTTACATGTATATTTTACGGATTTGAGTATAGGGTAATTATGTGCTATTTTTGCTAACACCGAATATCACTTTATAGACTCCACAAAGTGTAGGATGGCTTTATTTGGGCTATTTGATGTGCTTAATTGGTGCTAGCGGGACCTCTTTCCTGCAAGTAAGCTGCGGCTCGCTTTTAGCCTTGCAGAGAGGGTTCCCGGAGCAATAGAATTGCAAATAGGATTTTCTTACGGCCGATTTCCTTGCGGCCGTTTTAGATCAAAGGATTTCCTCCGGCGCGAGCGGCCGCAAGAGATAGCAAGGCACCGGCCGCAAGCCTGCCGGAATCCCCGGCCGGAGGGGAATAGAATAGCAGAATAGCTTGCGGCCGGTCCTTGCGGCCCCGCAACGGCTGCGGCCGCTAATAGAATGAGGTCCAAGTCATTAAGGTTTCGAGGCTGATGTTTAGCAACACAAACCCACTGCTACCACCACAGATTTTCTATGGGATTAAGGTCTGGAGACTGGATAAGCCACTGCAGAACCTTAATGTTCTTCTTCTTGAGCCACTCCTTTGTTGCCTTGGCTGTGTGTTTTGGGTCATTGTCATGATGGAATACCCAATCACGACCCATTTTCAATGCCCTGGCTGAGGGAAGGAGGTTCTCACCCAAGATTTGACGGTACATGGCCCCGTCCATCGTCCCTTGATTCGGTGCAGTTGTCCTGTCGCCTTAGCAGAAAATCACCCCAAAAGCATAATGTTTCCACCTCTGTGTTTGACGGTGGGGATGGTGTTCTTGGGGGTTATAGGCAGCCTTCATCCTCCTCCAAACACTGAGTTGAGTTGATGCCAAAGAGCTCGATTTTGGTCTCATCTTACCACCACACTTTCACTCAGTTCTCCTCTGAATCATTCACGTGTTCATTGGCAGACTTCAGATGGGCCTGTACATAGCCTTTTTTGAGCAGGAGGACCTTGCAAGTGCTGCAGGATTTCAGTCCTTCACAGCGTAGTGTGTTACCAATTGTTTTCTTGGTGACTATGGTCCCAGCTGCCTTGAGATCATTAACAAGATTTTCCTGTGTTGTCATGATCATTGAAACTCCTCAAGGTGAGATCTTGCATAGAGCATCAGACCGAGGGAGAGTTATTTTGGCAGTTATTTTGGGTTTCTTCCATTTGCGAATAATCACACCAGCGGTTGTCACCTTCTCACCAAGCTACTTGGCGATGGTCTTGTAGCCCATTCCAGCCTTTTGTCGGTCTACAATCTTGCCCCTGACATCCTTGGACAGCTCTTTGGTCTTGGCCATGGTGGAGAGTTTGGAATCTGATTGATTGCTTGCTTGTGTGGACACGTGTCTTTTATACAGGTAACAAGCTGAGATTAGGAGTGCTCCTAATCTCAGCTCCTCACCTGTATAAAAAAAGACACCTGGGAGCCAGAAATCTTGCAGGTTGATAGGGGATCAAATACTTCTATCCCTCACTGACCTGCAAATCAATTTATAACTTTTTTGACATGGGTTTTTCTTGGTTTTTTTGTGTGTTATTCTGTCTCTTACTGTTAAAATACATCTACCATTAAAATTATAGACTGATCATTTCTTTGTCAGTGGACAAACATTCAAAATCAGCAGGGGATCAAATAACCCCGAACCCCCACCCCACTGTAGATCCATTAAAATATGGAAAGTGGTGTTTCCTTTTGAATGTTTTAAAAATAATTTAAAAGCATTAAAGTTTGTTGTATTCTTAAATGTCAATCCACATACAAATTTGTCAATGTCTTCCATTTACTACCATCCTTGGAAAAGCTGCAACTTTAATTAATTCTTCATTTATTCCCATCTGCAAAATAACCTCTTCCCTCTCTGCTAATTTTAAGCAGATAAACATGTTTTTGATTTTCTTTAAGGAAATCAAGCAAAATCACGGTTTATAAAGATAATTTAATTTAGACTGCTAATGATTGGCAGGATTTAATGATGTTCCAACAATTAACAGCAGGGAGCAAATTTAGGTTGATAACTGCTCTTGAGATATCTGCGTACCAAGCATATGGCCTATTCCAGAAATAGAAATAATACAATTAACCATTTTCAGCTACACTTTATGGCTAAATTTGCTCCCAACATAAAATGTGTAATACAGCAGGCATAAACCTAAAATAATCCATGTTTGAAATGGCATTGGATTAAAAAGAGTGGAGCCTTTGTGGTGCCATAACTGTATTTCTTGGAATTCTGTGCAGGAAGTAAGTCTTAACTTATTTTAGTTGCTCAAATGTGAGCACAAATGTACTAATTATTTGCTGCACTACTGTACAATGGAGGGCTTCTGTTACTCTTTTGCCCACCATAAATAAAAAATGACTGATGTGGTAAACTTCCTCCCAACAACATCTACTACACAAGCTTGGAAGTAGTCCCACGATGAGAGGCAGTAACCTCGAAACAGCTGTCCGTGCGTAGGTTTCCTGGCTTGTGCATAATCCATCCCGGGCTTTGCTTAAAGCTGTGCAATACAGCAGGCATATGCCTAAAAGGAGCCATGTTTAAATTTCCATTGGATTAAAGAGTGAATCCTTTGTGGGCACATTCACAATGAATCATGGTAGGAATAACATATTACTTGTAACTTTTGAATTACTTTTATGTCTTGTCTGGATAATTGAATATATGACTATAAATGTCAATACATGAATTGAGAAATGTCTGGATACAATTTTGATATATTTTATATGGTAGAATTATGAAATCCAATCAGATTATATATGTACACCTTTATCACTAACTGATAAGATGGTTCTGATACAGAATGTCTACGATTCTTAGGTTTTACCCATACCATCGGGTTGGCATTAATGTATAGATTCAATAGGTAATCATATATCATTAAATTACATCTTTATAAATAAACATGCTTGATTTGGCTTATATTGCACATACTATCTGCACACACTCAAGTAAACTTGTATAATTGAATTGTATATCATTACCAAGATAGTTAAATACGTTGATGGTCTTGTTTTCTTTAATCTACTAGATTACGAATGCTCTGTGTTTTTTTTTTATATAGTTTCTTGTAATTATGCTCTTTCTGGGTATCTTGGTGTGCTGCACATTTGATCTATGTAAGCAACAGATGATGTGTCGTTAACAGAGTCCGTCATCAACAATCACCCTATTTAAATCACATCTCTATCCACCTCAATATCGGCCTTGGAGAACGCCACTGGCGAAACGTGCGTGTTGGCGAATTCTATGTCCCAGAGTGATGACGGCATCTTGAAATCACAGTATACAAAGCTATCGAGCATCGGAGCAGCCATTATGTGGACATTGCAAACACGATAAGGGAAGCTTGGCTTGCATACTATGGTGGTGCTTAACCGATTACTGCGTTTAATGCATATTTATGTATGATTTTTGATAATTGCCTCCTTATATTATTACTAGTGACTTGCCCGTCAAAAATTACGGGGCAATAACATTTTAAGCCATGGCAATGCTGTTTGACACACAATGTAAAGCTTTTTCTACTCTGAGGACAATGAGCGCCTTGTGCTCTCCTGACAAACACAAATATATATGTCAATTTTTTTTGTATAATTATTAATTAATTATTTACTTAATAAAATAATATACTTTACCTATTTGTAATTGCTATAGCCTGAAGATCTAAGTATCTATGTCTATTGTCCTGCAGCATACAATGTACATTTGACCTGTTGGTGCTGTGAGGAGAAAGTGTCAGCAATGACCCAGATCGTGCATTAAAAATATGCCGGGTGCCCTAGGGCAAACCGTTGCCTTAGTTGTGTAAATCTCTATTTGAGATTTCTAGTGTTAGGGTTGTAAAATGGCGTCGTTTGTCTATGTGCTACGTGCGTCTCAACCATTTTCCGTGCTGGCCAAGTGTGTATTTTAGTACCTTGTACGTCCCTGACAAAAGTCGTACATGTTTGGCGGTGTTTTGAGCATTTCGGGATGGTGTAGCCTCGTTTTCATTTTTTTCGTATGCCATTTTTTTTTTTAATTAGCGGGCAATCTTAGTGGCAGATGTCATGGCCCCTATGCTCTGTGTGTTTTTTTATATTTTTTTTGTTGCATTTTGTATTGTTTTGTGTGCGAATTTGTATATACACATTTCGTCCGTTAACCTCGAATTTTTGCGACCTCATAATATTTCTTTCTAAGTTCCCCGGGCCATAATTAAAAGTCGTACGCCCTTGTCAGCGTTTTATGAGCTTTGGGGTCGTTGAGCCTTGTTTGCATTTTTTTCCGTCGCCATTTTTTCCCTTGCTTAGCCGATTTTGAAGTTGCAAAACTGCCTAAAATCAACGTTAGTTTGCGTGCAACCTCACCCCCCGTGCTGTGTGTGATGTTTTTTTTTCATAGTTTTTTGTGTTTTGTTTTTTTTAACTCCCGCGGAGTGGTTGTTTTTTTACAAAGTCGTGCTTTTCTGGGGTTTATTTGTCCCTGGAGTGAGGCGGAGTAGAGCCTACACCTACGCAAATTAGGCCCCTCGGGGACGCACTTCTGCGAGCTCACAAAGAGTGACGACAATTCGCAGTTTAACAACTATTATATGTGATATTTGCCTTATGGCTTTATCAATTTATCAGTCATTATTTTCTAAGATTGTTATTTGGTCTCATTGTGTTAGGTGCTCATTAGCTTAGGAGATCAGAGTAGATTTCACTTTATTGTGATCAGGGGGTAATTGGTGGACCCCAAGTGCCGCCACTTGAGTATAGGGTCCTACTAGCTTTATAGGTGCTAATAGTGTCATTTTCACTTTAAGGGAGCAAGTGGTGGGTTGCACAAGCCAACATACCAGTGTTTGTAGGGAATTTTGTGATAAGTTACTATTGGCTGTATGATTTCACCCATATTTTTTCCTTTTACTTTGTCTATACATATTATGGACTAGCGACTTGCCAGTCAAAAATGACAAAAATAAAATTTGAAGACTAGCAATCGTGTTTTCCACACAATGCAAAGCTCTCCCACCTCTAGCTTGCAAGCCCTGCGATGAGCGTCTTTGGCGCTCATCGCAGGCCTCTCTCACGCTCATCGCAGGCCTCTCTCACCATCTACTTTACGGTCCTCGAGATGAGCGCCTTTGGCA
The DNA here is from genome assembly GCA_027410445.1 of Discoglossus pictus. Lineage (NCBI taxonomy): Eukaryota > Metazoa > Chordata > Amphibia > Anura > Alytidae > Discoglossus > Discoglossus pictus. The sequence goes on from CM050165.1 coordinate 148,077,059, forward strand.
CTCATCCCGAGGCCTGTAATAAGCGCCTCCGCTGCTCATTGCAAGCCACATCCAACCCGCCACTTTCATGCCTCGCAATGAGCACCTAATTTGAGGCTTAATTGGTGTTTTTCGGAGATTGAAAATAGGCTAAGCGAGGAGGAAAATGGCGGCCGTAAATGTTTTCAAAAAGCCTCAAAACTAGGCCGAAGCTCATAACACTTGGCCCATTGTTCCTCTCACTCCTCTAACGTTTCTATTCCTCTGAGAAACGAAAGGCATAATGTTTGTCATCAATAAACCAAAATTTAGTACACTAGTTAAAAACCATGACTGCATTTATTTATTTTAAACTGTATAAACTGTTTGTACATTACCAAGCCAAGAACGAAAACAAGAAAACATTACATGTTTATGTTATCAATATGTACTATGTATTACAGAGAACATTAAAATGTGTGTTATCCAATATGTATTATGTATTAGAGAAGACCATTATATGTGTATATTATCAATATGTTCCCATATATTTAGATTTTGTATACTAAATCTTCAGATATAACCAGTACATGAGGGGTTAACTTCTATTGGCATTGATAGTTGTTGGAATTAACTGTTATGTGAAGTCTGTTGGAATAACAAAGACATGGAGAAGTTTGTACCTGTGTATTATTTCCTGCTTTCCTGTGGTTGTGTTGGTGTTCCCTGGTGATTAATGTCCTGATACGTGTACATATCCTGCTAGCAGGGATAAAATGGACCCCATGATTCTACTGGGTAGGATTGATCTAGGATCTTTTAAAACCAAATAAAGCAATAGATTGTGACAAAGGCTGCAGGAGTTTATCTTTTAGGATTTTAAACATGAAGCTATGGGAGAAAGGGTTTGCATTTACAAAACCTGGAGCTGACAGCAGCTCAGATCATGAGCTTCTTATTGCAAAGTTCACATTTAAGCTTGGAAACAAAATAGAAAATAATCAGACCAAGAAGATACACAATAAATAATATCACCAGTGAATATGCAGTGGATGTAAGGAATTTGACATGGTAAACAGAATGGCTGAAAAACTTGGGAAAAAATGTTTCCGACATTGTCCAGAAATCTGCAACAAAGAATCAGTAAAAGACAGAAAAATAAGAAGGCAAACGGTCTGTCTGATGAGACTTTGAAAGTACCACAGGAAAGAATGAAAGCAAAAGGTAATGGAAATAGGAAAAGATTTGTCTAGCTGATTGTAGAATGCCAGAGGATATTGAGGAGAGAAGGAGACATTATATAAAGAAAGATGTAAAGAGAAGGAAGAAGATAACAATGGCAAAGTCAAGAAATCTTTTCAAGAACATTTTGGATCTCAAGGAACCTTTTATGCCAAAGTGAGCATAATAAAAAAGGCAAAAAGGGTAGGTTCTTAACCGTGGCAGTTCAGATAAAGAAGGGGTGTCAGGAATACACGGGAGATCTATACAGGAAGGATCTTAACAGCATTGATTATCTGTAACCGTTGCTCCAACAATATATGAACTGAGAACTCCCAGATGTGCAAGTCGGGTTTTGCAGAGGCAAAGATCAAATTACCAGTGTCCACTGAATACCAGAAAAAGCAAGTGAATTTCAGAAGAACATTTACCTTGGCTTCATAGACTATTCTAAAGTCTTTGCTTGTGTTGATCACAACAAAATGTGGCAAGTTCTTAAAAAATGGGAGAACCATCTGATCCTGCTCCTGAGGAATCTGTATGTGGACCAAGAAGCCACGGTCAGAACCAAATATGGAAAAACTGAATCGTTCAAGATAGGGAACAGAGTGCTACAAGTTTGTATATTGTCATCTAATGTATTTAACTTATACATGGAATACATCATGAAAAAAGGGCGAAGTGGAAAAATCCAAACAGGAATCAATATTGCTGGGAGAAATATCAACAACCTCAGAAATGTGGATGATACTACTCTTATGCCTGAAAGTGAGAAGGAATTAAGATCCTATTGCTTAATGTAAAAAGACAAAAATCATGGGCAATGTCGGTTTCTGCAATAACATCTAATAGAGTGTAAGCACAACCAATAAATACTATAGGAAATTAAGCCAAACTGTTTACTGGAAGGTTTCATCATGAGGCTAAAACTCAAATATTGTATCCATTTCATGAGAAGGCAGGATTCCCTCAAGACGACTGATGTTGGGATAGATTGAAGGCATACAAAGAAGGAGAAAAGCAGATATGGATAGGTGAGGTCATTGAAGCAATGAACATGAGCTTAAGGGAATTCAGAGAGGAAGAGGTGGATAGATGTGCCTGGAGTGCTGCGGTCGATAGGGTCAGAGAGAGAGTCAGATGTGACTAAATTACAACAATTTAACACATCAACAATAAGGGCAACAATTATTTCAGTTATAGTAAATGTGAAAAATGTTACCGAAAAATATGTAAATCTTCACATTGCTAGAGAATTGAGGCAGCTCTTCAAAACAATATTTTTTTAAACCTTACAAATGTTTTATTATTCACATGAAAAATATGAGATTTGAAATGACTATAAATTAGGATAAAACATTTGCTTGCAAAAATAGTGTTTGACTAACAGCATAATTAGAAAGGAAACATGTAATAAAAGTAGTTTTTAATTAGAAAATGTGTTTTGATGCCTCTGCTGGTTGGTGATATTTGGGGAATATTCTATGCATGAACTCCTGCAAGGCTATTATGTAGCTAAAGGAGCTCATATGAGAGATATTACATGGCTCCCTCAGGCTCACTGATCCATAACCAGAAGGTTTGCCAAATAAGGGAATTAACATATCTATGCTTGCAAGGGTCCTTAAGTGTTGCATAAGGAGCTACGAGAATGACCTTGAGATTCAGAGGCAATCAGTCTATGTAGCAACTCCAGTAAAGTTAAAGAACATCAGTAAAGATTGCAATATAGCTACGTGTTTCCCACTTAAAATGTTGACAACACATTTACAATCTCTATTATTACAGTTTGCATATTTCATATTGATTATACACTTATTACATGGTATTAAATGTCAGGGTATACACAAGGCAGGCCAGGACAGGATTACTGTTGAGGGGTTATAAATGTATTTGTAGGACAGGTGGATAATATGTTAACTCCTAGGATTCTGTGTTATTTAGCATTAGTTGACTGCCAGTGTTTAATTGTGTTATAAGGTATTTGTAATGTTGTATAGGGCTGTATTAACATTTAGAAAGGCTTTAGGATGGGTAAGCTTTAATTTTATTTCATTAGAGTCCTGAGAAATGTTTTTTTAGACTGTTTTATTTTGCTTACACTTTAGGAGCCATGAGTGTCCCAGGACATCTCAAGTGTTCTCATACGGGATGTATCTGCTCTTGCAGGAGTTTGAGTTTAATGATTTGTCTCATTGTTAAGACTCATAGAGCCTTACGAGAACTTAAAAAACACAAAAAAAGTCACCAATATTTGCACCATAGATAGAGGGTGAAAAAGCATAGTGAAAAAAGTGTTTTCATTTTGAAAATTGATGCTGAATTGGTGGAGAGATGAGCAATTGAAGTCTGGCTGTTTCGGTGAGTTAACTGCTGTTAATCTGAATGAGTAATGAGCTCTGTACACTTGGACCCGAAAAAAAATCAGACATATATTTTTTAGGCTATATATTAAAGCATATGTCAGTATGAAGTACTGTTGTCTTGTGTTGTTGTGAAAAACAATCATGTGAAAAAAAAACAATAAAATAAATAAATAAATAAATATATATATATATATATATATATATATATATATATATATATATATATATATATATATATATATATATATATATATATTAATCATTAAATTAAATATATAGAATTATCATTACACATATGGTGGGCTGAAGACTGATAAAAGACCTCCACCATACATTAAACAGTTTTAAGCATAGCACTGGATGGATTATGCAGAAACCAAATGTATTTTTCATTTTCTGTACTACTGTACTTCTATCACTCTTCAGCCCATGATAGGTGTAATGATTGTTGTAGTGAACTACTCTGCAGAAATCTACCACACAAACCAGAAACAAGCCCCAAACTGATGAGATCCAGTAAAATCCAAACAGTGCTGTCTGTGGGCAGGTTCTCTGGTTTGTGCATAATTCATCCTGTGCTATGCTTAAAACAGTTTAATGCAGTGAGCATATGCTTAAAATGAGCCATGTATATAGTGGCTTTTGCATTTTAGAATGAGAATGCACTGTGTTCTCATTTGCATGATCCCGCTTCCGTCTCAAAGTCTAGTGTAACGACTGTATTTCTGAGAAACAGGAGCAAGAAATAAAAAAAAATTAAACATATTTTTAGACATTCAAATGGAATTACAAATGCATTATTTATTTTCTGTACTATATATATAAACAGTGGATATAAAAAGTCTACACACCCCTGTTAAAATGTCAGGTTTCTGTGCTGTAAAACAAATGAGACAAAGATAAATTATTTCAGAATTTTTTCCACCTTTAATGTGACCTATAAACTGTACAACTCAATTGCAAAACAAACTGAAATCTTTTAGGTGGTGGGAAAAAAAATTAAAAATAAAAATAATGTGGTTGCATAAGTCTGCACACCCTCTTATAACTCCCTGTCCCTAACTGTGCAAAAGGCCCAGAGCAAGGGGCAGAAACCTATAATGGCAAGAGCTTTAAACATTATAAGTCATGTATTCTTATGCATGTACCTTCATTTAACTACATTTTATTTAGAGTACAGTGGTCGTTTAAAAGTACCTAGTCCTAAAGGCACTCTAACATGATTATCAAGAAAAAACAGTCTTTTGAACAGTTTAATAACTATAACTGCTGCTGCCTGTTACTTTCTCTGAAGGGTGTATTAATAAGCAAAGAGCATTGGCAGCTGCATACGGCAGATTCCATTGTGCAGACAAATCTCCTGTGTATTCAAAGTCTACTCCCACCTCAGGAGGTTGGTCTTCTGAAAAAAATGGTATATTTCACAGCAAGAAATTTGCATATAAACAAGGTAACAGAGAATCCATTTTTTTTTCTTTATTATTTAAAAATTACAGTGGATATAAAAAGTCTACAAACCCTTGTTAAAAATGTCAGGTTTCGGTGCTTTAAAAAAATGAGACAAAGATAAATCATTTCAGAACTTTTACCACCTATAAACTGTACAACTCAATTGAAAAACAAACTGAAATATTTTAGGTGGAGGGGAAAAAAAAGAAAATAATGTGGTTGCATAAGTCTGCACAGCCTCTTATAACTGGGGATGTAGCTGTGTTCAGAATTAAGCAATCACATTCCAAATTATGTTAAATAGGAGTCAGCATACACCTGCAACCTTTTAAAGTGCCTCTGATTAACCCCAAATAAAGTTCAGCTGTTCTTAGTCGCATCCGACAGAGAGCTTCCAAAGCATCAGAGGGATCTCATTGTTAAAAGGTATCAGTCAGGAGAAGGGTACAAAAGAATTTCCAAGGCATTAGATATACCTAAAACACAGTGAAGGCAGTCATCATCAAGTGGAGAAAATATGGCACAGTGACATTACGAAAAACTAGAGCTCCCTCCAAAATTCATGAAAAAACAAGAAGACAACTGGTCTGGGAGGCTACCAAGAGGCCTACAGCAACATTAAAGGAGCTGCAGGAATAAATTGCAAGTACTGGCTGTGTGGTACATGTGACAACAATCACCCGTATTCTTCATATGTCTAGGCTATGGGGTAGAGTGGCAAGACGAAAGCCTTTTCTTACAAAGAAAAACATCCAAGCCAGGCTACATTTAGCAAAAACACATCTGAAGTCTCCCAAAAGCATATGGGAATAGGTGTTATGGTCTTATGAAACCAAGGTTGAACTTTTGGGCCATAATTCCAAAAGATATGTTTTGTGCAAAAACAACACTGCACATGACCAAAAGAACTCCATACCCAAAGTGAAGCATTTTGGTGGCAGCATCATGCTTTGGGGCTGTTTTTCTTCAGCTGGAACTGGGGCCTTAAGTGAAGATAGAGGGAATTATGAACAGTTCCAAATACCAGTCAATATTTGCACAAAACCTTCAGGCTTCTGCTAGAAAGCTGAACATGAAGAGGAACTTCATCTTTCAGCATGTCAACGACCCAAAGCATACATCCAAATCAACAAAGGAATGGCTTCACCAGAAGAAGATTAAAGTTTTGGAATGGTCCAGCCAGAGCCCAGACCTGAATCTGATTGAAAATATGTGTGGTGATCTGAAGAGGGCTGTGCACAGGAGATGCCCTCGCAATCTGACAGATTTGGAGTGTTTTTGCAAAGAAGAGTGGGCAAATCTTGCCAAGTCAAAATGTGCCATGCTGATAGACTCATACCCAAGAAGACTGAGTGCTGTAATAAAATCAAAAGGTGCTTCAACAAAGTATTAGTTTAAGGATGTTCATACTCATGCAACCATATTATTTTATTTTTATATTCTTTTTCTTCCCTAAACCTAAAAGATTTCAGTTTGTTTTTCAATTTAGTTGTACAGTTTATAGGTCACATTAAAGGTGGAAAAAGTTATGAAATGATTTATCTTTGTCTCATTGTTTTACAGCACAGAAACCTTCATACACCGCACATATTTAAAACAGTCCAATATTCAATCATATTAGCTCTGTTGCCTGGTTTCGATTGACAGGCTTGTATCTCCCCCCTCACTCCTATTTCTTCAGCAACAAACATTGTCCAAAAAACAAAGTTTATTTACTGTCCCATTACTAGTATGATGTCAGGGTTATTTACCTGAAAGTCTAAGAGATTTAATTATCTAAAAGTCTAAGAGATTTAACAAATTGCTCACTTTCCTGCTTTCTATGCTCTGTATGGGGGTACTTAGTGAGCCATGGTTTCCCTTCCCTATTTATTATCTTGCCTCTTCTTATCTAAAAATGAATTAACTGGCCTTGCTAGGAGGTGACAAATGGCTTGTGGCATCATAATGTCGGAGTAGAGGTTTGCTAACAATAGTTATGTCAGGAACATGACAATATAAAGGCTTCTTCCTCCATCCTAAATTCGTGTTTCCAAAGAACAACAATGCATTCACATTTAGTCAATTTTAAAATATGTTGGCAGTTACCATACAACTAGTAAAGCTAAAACATTACAATCATTACCACTACTATATCAGGTCACTCTTGTAAACATTATAACATTACTAGATAAGTTGGTATTTTTTAAAGGGGCTTGGCATAGCAGTGGCATCTCCAAGTATGTTCTAACCACAACCTGAGCAAGAACCATTACAACCAATTCATAACATAAATTATTTAAACAGGACATATAAATTAAAGACAAATTGTCACAGTCCTTAAAACAAGTTTTATGTCCATTTTGACAACCTTTTGATCTTAGTAATCACAAGTGTTAGGGTTTCAAGAACAGAGTTGCTTGTGGGGTTCAGGGGGTTCCAGTCTAGCTCCATAAAGTCAGTTATGACACATAGTAATTAAAGGCTGAAAAAATTACTGTTAGCTTATCAAGTTTAGCCTGATACGTGAAATACATGGGTTAATTGATCCAGAAGAGGGGAAAAAAAAAAACATTGCCAATTATCTAATAAAAGGTGGGGGGATATAATCCTTTCTGACCACAGATGTTGACAATCTGATTACACCATGGATCAAATATTGGCAATATGATTACGAACTGGTTAACCAGAATAACCCTGATTGCCCTTAAAACATAAGAAACAATTGTATATTTTGTGTTTATGGGCAACACTGATGCCTTAAAGCAGTGTTTCTCAACTCCAGTCCTCACGGCCCACCATCAGTTCCCATTTTAGGTATATCCCTGCTTGAGCACAAGTGAGCTAATCAGGGGGTCAGTAATTCGCTTTAACCACCTGCATAGCCTTTGATTAGCTCACCTGTGCTCAAGCAGGGATATACCTAAACTGTGAATTGTTGGTGGTCCCTGAGGACTGGAGTTGAGAAACACTACCTTAAAAGGGTGTCTGTACACAATATACAAAATATAAAGCAGTAAATTACTAGATTTTCCATAATGACTTTCCAAGAATTAAACATAAAGACAAAATAGCCATTAATCGTTTTAATTTTTTTTGTTTCACTGTGGCCTACCTAAAAGGAAACAGTTTCTGAGTTGCTTTTAGAAATCAAAACAAAGTCTTATTGAAAGAGGTGTGACAAAAGCTTTCTGAAGAAACAGGCTTTTTTATCTTCAAAAAGCCCAACAGAATGTTTCAAATTCAGCATTTAAATCAGGTTAATTTGCAAGTTAATGATAATTTCAAGTCTCATATAAACAACAGAATACCTGCTGATCATCTGGTGTCCAGATACCACAGGTGATTTGGCTCTCCAGGTTTATCTCTGATGACCAGTGTCGTTGACCACTAACCGAACCCACCAGAACAAATCCATCTCTGTACGAAATCAGGGCTTGAGTTCCATCGTGGCTCCATGTAAAGTCACTGACCTGATCAGGATAAAATAAAATGTTAAGTAAAAAGAAACACAATGGTTTGCCAATGTTACAGAAACTCAATAAAAATGTCAATAGAAGCCACAAATTGTACATTAAAAGGATAAAATAAACTTCAGTACTTGATAGAAATAATGTAGGAAAACTTTTCAGTTCTTATTTTACAAACTGAAGCCATTTCATTCACTAAAAGGAACACAAAAAAAGATGCACAACTGGGAATGAATATTACTTAACAGAGTGCCCTATTGTATTTCTTTTTCAGTTTGGGAAAAAAAAAAAAGAGAAAGAAATGAGATTCAAAACCAAAACTACCATTTTATGTTCAGTTGATTTTACCACTAGACTATGCATACATATGCTTTGCAATGAGTGAAAAAACAAAAAACTATTTTAGCTAATAATAGACATGTGACACATCTTTACTCAACCTGGTTCTAATTAATGCCACCGGCCCATGCATATTATTATTACCAGCTACTTGCCTGTCAAAAATGACTGGAATAAAATGTTAAGATTGGGAATACTGTACCTTTGGCGCTGATCGCGAACCCGCTCTGCGCCTTTGGCGCTCATCGCCTGGCTCGCAATGAGCACCTTTGGCGCTCATTGCTAGCCTCTCCCCCTGTGAAGTTTATAGGCCTGGTGCTTGAGTTACTGCCTTGGGTTAAGTGTTACTGCCTTGGGTTGTGTTACTGCCTTGGGTTAAGTGTTACTGGCTTTCAGTAAATGTTACTGCTTAAAGCTATTTTTTTACATTCTTCGGCCTAGTTTTAGGTCTTTGGGCCTAGTTTTCATAATTTTGCGTTATTTTCGGCAGCCATTACTAGTATGATGTCAGGGTTATTTACCTGAAAGTCTAAGAGATTTAATTGTCTGAAATTAGTTTTTACATGCTTTCCACCCACTATTTGTTGATGCAGAGAACATACATTTACTTCAGTGTTCCTTTAACTAAAATATTATTTAAGGATTTAAGGATTTAAAAAGGAGGCGCTCATTGCAGGCTAAGTCCCGTGTGCCTCAACTGCTCGCCTCACAGAGCAATGAGCGCCTTAGGCACTCATTGCATCCTTAGGCGCTCATTACAGCTTAAGTCCTGAGTGCTTTGCGATGCTCGCAGTGCAATGAGCGCCTATATCATTTGAAAAGGGAAATCTGTTTTTTACATGCTTTCCACCCACTATTTGTTGATGCAGAGAACATACATTTCCTTCAGTGTTCCTTTAACTAATAGATTTTTTAACGAATTAAAAAGCAGGCTCTCATTGCAGGCCAAGTTCTGCGTGCCTCAACGCGAGTCACGTCATTAGCATTGGCCGGGTCCCGACGCCGCCAGAAGACGCGCGGAGGAGCAGCTGCTGATGGAAGGTAAGTGAGGGGAAGGTAATTAGAGGGGTAAAGTGAGGAGGGTGTTTGAGGATGGGGGCTGACGAGGGGGGTTGAGGAGAGAGGATGAGGAGGGGGGTTGAGGAGAGAGGATGAGGAGGGGGGTTGAGGAGAGAGGATGAGGAGGGGGGTTGAGGAGAGAGGATGAGTGGGGGGGTTGAGGAGAGAGGATGAGGAGGGGGGTTGAGGAGAGAGGATGAGGAGGGGGGTTGAGGAGAGAGGATGAGGAGGGGGGTTGAGGGGAGAGGATGAGGAGGGGGGTTGAGGGGAGAGGATGAGGAGGGGGGTTGAGGAGAGAGGATGAGGAGGGGGGTTGAGGAGAGAGGATGAGGAGGGGGGTTGAGGAGAGAGGATGAGGAGGGGGGTTGAGGAGAGAGGATGAGGAGGGGGGTTGAGGAGAGAGGATGAGGAGGGGGGTTGAGGAGAGAGGATGAGGAGGGGGGTTGAGGAGAGAGGATGAGGAGGGGGGTTGAGGAGAGAGGATGAGGAGGGGGGTTGAGGAGACAGGATGAGGAGGGGGGTTGAGGAGAGAGGATGAGGAGGGGGGTTGAGGAAAGATGATTATTTTCATGGTGTAATAGCAATTATAGTAGCATTACCACCCAAAAAATGTTTTGTTTCTTTAAAGTGTTTTTTAAGTTGTATTGCTTTGTAACTTGTGCATTAACCATGTTTATTCATCAGATTAATTACACCAAGAGCTTGTTAGATCTTCCATTAAAAATCACAGGCAAACTCTGCAGGGAATCTAGGATTACAGATTCTCTATTGAAAGGATTTATCTTTCAATGTTCACTCACAAGAAGAGATTTCAAAGGAAGCTCTTGCACACTGGTAGGGTGAACAAGTCTGAAAAGTGTAACGTGATGAATGCTTAAATCATAAACAATCCAGGGAAAATCACAACTATCTGTAATAAATGTACAGCTTTCGATACAGAGGTTACAAGCAATTGGATTTTGCAAAGACTTTTGAGAGGATTTTGTACAAAGTAAGGAATACAGAAATTGCAGTAAATATAAACACGTGGATTAAAAACTGGCTAAAAGAAAGGCAACAAAGGGTTGTTGTAAATGAAACATATTCATACTGTAAGTGTTGTTTTTCAGGATTCAGTATTGGGTTCTCTCCTTTTTAATATATTTATTAATGATTTAGAAGTTGTACTGGAAAGTAAATCCACATTTACGGATTAGACTAAATTGTGATGGTACTTATATTAGAAAATGATTTACTTTCATTGTAAAGGAACTTACATGCATTAGAAAAGTGGTCAGCTAAATAGCAGATGAGATAGAACACAAATACATATAAAGATATGCATTTTGGAAGGACAATAAAGCAGCAAATGTATAATCTAAATGGACACTTTAGATTTTAAATTTGCAAGTTTTCAATCTTGTCAGGTGCTTTAAGGAAAGCTTTATAATGTTTGATTTTAAGCTCAAAGACACAGCCATCCATTATTTTGCAATGTGTTAAAATGTATTTTTGCCTGTACAGAGATACGGAATATGTTGGCACATTACAAATAAAGGATAATAATAAAACAAATCAATGGTATTAGGGATAGAAAGAGATTAAGGGGTGCTAATGAACCGCAGTCTATGTAACAGTGCTGAATTACAAACAACATGTGCAAATAAAAGTAAAATATAACCATGCATTAAGAGGGGTACAGATGCAATGGAAGCAGATATAATTCTGCTGCTATATAAATTCCTAACCAAATTAACATCTAAGATATGATTACTTTCCATTAATATATCCCGGGCAAAAATGAGGCTTAGTCATGGAAACTTTTTGCACCAAGAGGTTTTTTAACTGGCAAGAGGTCATCCTTTGAGTTTAGAAGAAAAAAAAAGAAGATTCATTCTTAAAAAGAGAAAATAGTTCTTCACAGTGGGCACTGTCAGACTGTGAAAATCGCTACCAAAGGAGGTTGTGACAGAAGCTTCACTATACAACTTTAAAAAGGGGCTGAACAAATTTTTGAATAAAAATTGTTTACAGGGTTATGTTGGATTACTAGAGAGGGGGGGGCATCAATGCAGGGAATAATTCAATTGTCAGTATTTTTGAGTCAGGAAGACATTTAACAATTAAACAATTAAATTTGAGTGAAACCCTTCAGGAACAAAGTACCAGAGGATGACAAACCAATTCAAAGAATGGTCAGATAAGACAAAGATATGAGGTTGACAGAAACAATAAGGTCAGTAACAATCCAGGTCAACTGCAAAAAATAAGTCCAATAGTGAACAGGAATGGAGCAGGAGCTGTAGCAAGACAGAGTAGGAAGACACAGGAAAAAACAGAAGTACTCCCAATCATGGGAACCTACAACAGACAAGGGCCCTCATTCAATTGCAATTTGGCCAATTGAATAGGGGTCAAAATAAGCACATAGCATATTTTTTTTAAATAAGTTTTTAGTTAGTGCAAACCTTGCTTTTGGATAAATGTTTACTAACTAAAAATGTCTTTAAAAAAAAAATGTTATGTGCTTATTTTGACCCCTATTCAATTGGCCAAATTGCAATTGAATGAGGGCCAATGAGTTTACGCTGGAGCAGCAATAAATAGCACTATCAGCCAATCATACTTCATCTGGGACTAACAGCAACCAATCAGGAGAAATAAAATACTCTCCCATAAGGTCTAGCTTGCAAGCTTACAGGAGATTATTAATTCCAAGTTACAAACTACAGGTCTAGCTTGCAATTCTGACTGATCTGTCTCTAGTCACTATAATTTTTTTAATACGTTTTATAAACATTAAAAGGTGGCACACTGTCTTCAGCGCCGACTTGAGGGCGCCGACAATTGGGCATCACAGAAATGTACACAGGCCACGGGCAATAGTGCGCTCCGACATCTATGTTTCCCATCTGTGAAGTCTCTAGGCCTGGCTGCGGCCCTTTACTCCACTGTATGCCCGTCGGATGGGGTAAGCAATATCTATGGATAGGAGGAGGGAGAGAAGGAAGAGAGAAAAGGCAGGGGTACACAGTGGGGCAGGCAGGGGTACAGTAGATATAACAGGCAGGGGAAACTCGTAGGGGCGCACTATTGACTGTGCGAGCTTCAGGACCTGCGCAGGTGTGTGATACCCAATTGTCGCCCCCTAAGTCGTGCTACCATTAAAAGGTACATACATAGAAAATTTTATAATAATTGTAGCATAGGTTAAAAAAAAAAAACAGTTGTTATTAAAATTGGTGATCTATGTCCCATGTTTTATCAGTAATAATCTAGATTGTGATTTTACTAGAGCTCATACTCTCTCACTTTTCAGCACATATGGGAGACCATTATTACAAAGTTACAAACTATAGGTCAAGCTTGCAATCTGCTAGAGCTAAAACTTTTTCGCTTTTCAGGGTCTACAGGAGAGCATAAGCTTAAAGTTTTATTTAAAAAGTTCAGCCTGACGCAAAGTATCGTTTTTCTAATTTTGAGATCTGTTTATAGAAAATAATAAATCACTATTCTTGTAGTAACATTTAATTCAAATACATTTTTTTAATAATTTATTGTTTTTTACAATATAAACAAATTACATTTACAAAATGACAAATACTCCTTCCTGAATTGGTAACATACCAATTTTTGCCCAGGAGTCCGATACATACATATCTAAAACCCAACTTTTTGTAAGTCATAACCCTCAATGATTCTTTATCTTTCGTTTTAAATTGTTACACAAATGTTTAGGGTTGTCTTTCTATCTTTTTATTTCTTAAAACATAATCTATAGTTCTCATTCATTTAATTCAAATATTGAAACTTAAATAAGTTTTTTTTTTTGCAGGTTGTGGAATGATTTTTACTCTTGCAGGACGTTATTTAAGAGATTAGTTACTGATTTTTATTTTCATTTTAAAGAAATTCCCTGTTTTTTGTGCATATCAATAAATATAATATTAAAGATATGATTTTAAGTTCTTTCCTTTTCATTATTTGTTACAAGTTAATATAGAGTATTTTTTCTAGTTGCTAGGTTCTAGAACACCTAGCTGTAACTGCAGTGGCACCAGTCGCACATGCTCCAAACCAGGAGACAGAACCTCGGTGTAGACCCCAAAATAATTTACCTATTACAAAGTTAAGGAGAGATCTAAAAAAGTTGAACTTAATAGACTCTTTTTTTCAACCTCAATATCTATGTTACTATGTAGTATATATTGGCCTCCAACCTATATCGGACATAAAATTAGAAAAAAAAAAAACTACTTGGCATGTATTCCATGTATCCCAGAATGTTTCACCTGCCAATATATCTGATTTCAGACATAGAGGTCTTTACTGGTAGGTAAAATAGTTTGAGTGTACATGGAATAGTCCGATACCCGCTACCTCCTTTGAGCCAGGTAACCCCTGGCATCCTCTTTCAAATCCACTACCCCTTTTGAGCCAAGGTATTCCTGGGGATCTCACTCAATACCCACTACAATCTATGGCCCTCATTCGATTGTGATTTGGCCAATTGAATAGGGCTCTATATAAGCAAATAGCATATTTTTTTAAAGAAGTTTTTAGTTAGTGAAAACCTTGCTTTTGGTTAGATGCTTACTAACTAAAAACTTCTTTAAAAAAAATATGTTATGTGCTTATTTAGAGCCCTATTCAATTGGCCGAATTGCAATTGAATGAGGGCCTATGAGTCTGGGTATCACCTGAAAATTAACAGCAGCAGGGCCATCAGGCTTTTATGTGGGAAGCACATTAAAAAAATCATATGGGTCCCCATGGAACCTTAAGGGGCATCTAACAATGAACATGGGGGTACCTCTACATCTCTGTGGCATATAATATTAACCCATCAGTAAAATCCTAGTATTAACTTTAATGGTTGTAAACTCTACCGATTAGTCAACGTAAAAAGGGCCGAGAGTAATAAACAGTTTAATCATATTTTGTCATGTTATGCTCGAGGCATGAGGAGTCACGAGTTTACTGGTTTAGTGTACGAGTCAGAGTTCCTGGCTAGTTGGTGGAAAGAGTTTGTTCTTGAAACATCTAATTCTGTGCGTATCTGTTATTTGTGTAGTTTTATGTACATTTTATGTTCATAATACGAAGTTGAACAATTCCAAGAAATTGTATTAATCATCCGGACTCAATTTGCTACATTTGCGGTGACGTGATATTTAAAAATCATAAACATATTTTTTACTCCACTTATTAAGTAGTGTTAGGAGCTTTACTTTGGATGCAAAGTAGGTGATTTTGGGCTCCACATTTATGCTGTCATACCTGTGTCAAACTTCTCACAAGTTAGTCAATGGGTTCTCTGCACATTAATTTTGCTGTTTCAATGATTTGGCAAGAACAAAAAGATCACTTGACAGATTGGTACTTTTGTCTTACAAACATTTCAGGCATCAGTTCTAAATCAAAGCACGCTGTGACATACCCGAATTTACCACCTGCCATCCGGCCAGTGCTGCATACTGAATTCCCTGTGCCAACGCCTGCAGAAGAAGTAATACTTAGTGATGATGAACAAGAAAAAGATCCTGTAGAGCATGGTGATGATGATATAAGGCTTGATCAAACTTTTGAGGCTTTCTGTTCATTGTTACAACTACATTTCCTTACCCAAGAAGATCTCAATGACCTTGTCCGAGACTTGAACCTATTTAAAACGCAAGCAGAACTTTTAGGCTCAAGGTTAAAAGGCTGGAATCTTCTCCATGAGGAAACTAACATTTGTTTTTTAGAGATTGGCATAGTGACTTTAAGAATTTATTTTCCCTTGAAGATGAACTTGCTTTTTTACAATGATGTTTATTCCGTCATGGAAGCACTTGGTCACGAGTACAAAACAGAGGATTGGTGTTTGTTTATCAATTCTTCTAAAGTTACCTTGAAAGATGTGCTTCTCCACAAAGGAAATAAGTTTCCATCAGTACCACTAGCTGCCAATATAAAATAAACTTATGAGAGCAAGAAACTTGTGCTTGAAAAATATCAAATATGAAGAATACAAATGGAAAAAAAAACAAAAAATAAACGGTGGTGACTTGAAAGTAGTCGCTTTTTTGCTTGGACTACAACTTGGTCACACAAAGTACAGCCATTTTCTTTGTAAGTGGAACAGCAGAGACCGAAGAAATCATTACACTCAGAAACAATGGCCAAAACGAACATCACTAACTCCAGGATAGAAGAATGTTGTCAATACACCACTCTTTGATCCAGAAAAAGTGCATCTACCTCCATTCCATGTAAAGCTCGATCTTATGAAAAACTTTGTCAAAGCGCTGGATCGAAGTGGACCTGGATTTATATATTTAAGAAAACAATTCCCATGGATCAGTGATGCAAAGATCAAAGAGGGGATCTTTGTAGGACCTCAAATAAGACAACGGATTAAAGATGAGAACTTTGCTAGTCAGTTGAACCAGGCTGAAAAGGCTGTATAGAAATCTTTTAAGAGTGTTTGCCAGAACTTCATAGGGAATCATAAGGCAGACAACTACAAAGAAATAGTGGATGATCTTTTGCAGTGTTACAGGACCATAGGATTTAACATGTCTTTGAAAATCTATTTCTTGGATTCGCACCTGGATTCCTTCCTAGCAAATCTTGGGGAAGTCCGCGATGAACATAGTGAATGTTTCCACCAGGACAATTCCAAAATGGAAAAGCTGCACCAGAAAAACATAAAATAAACCACCAGTTTATAACACAAAAAGCTATGTATAAGACACCATTTGCTTTCTCAGGTAACTCAGTCAGGTTAAAGACCTACCTGACAACACACCAATTGTCACCATGGATGTGGAATCCATTTGCAGCTACATCCTACACACAGATGGTACCGCTGCATGTCTTAAGTCTCTCTAAGCAAAAATACAGAATCAGAAATATAGCCCCAAAATATATTTCCAAGTGTGTATTTTAACAAGTGAAATATTTTACTATTAGAACTATTTTACTTTCCAAAGTGATTCCTATCTGCCTAATAGATACTAGATATATAGCTTATTCATCATTTGGACAAAAGAAGAAAAGAAAAAAAAAATGTAAAGACTTTCACAATTTGTTTAATACCTTCCACTTTAATCTAATACACATATCCTGGAATCCTATGCAGAACAGGTACATTTTCTGGGTACTACCATAACAATCCACAATGACACACTACATTCATCTTTAAATAAACACACTGACTTATGTAGTTACCTTTACAGCCCCAGTTAATTTCCCGCCAACACTAGCTATCCTCCCTAGTCAAGCTATGATTTAAAGACACAACGGATGTAGAATTAAATACCAAACCTCCTATCCATGTGTTCAGACAGCCACTAAATCTAAAACAAAAACTGGTCAGTAGAAAATTAATACATGAAAAGAAAAACCCTCTTCAAAACATGCTATGAAGCACCACAATTAAAATAATTACTGTACTACAGTTATACACATTTTATTCAGAAAGATCACTCCATCCAAAACCTAAAAATGAAAATACTCATAAGGGATTTCAGAAACACAAAAGGAGAATTTTCTTTTAAATGGAGACGATATTCTTCAGCACCAGAGACACAGGACTTAATATTGATATAGGTTTTCTAGTACATTATCAAAATGTCATGCAATTCTTTGTTTTTTCAGTGCTTTACAATAATATTTTTATTCCAAAAATGGAGGTGCAGGTCTTTGAGCTTAGAATCCAATGTCCAAAGTGCTTTCCCAAAGCACCATGCAAGATTGAAAACTCGCAGTTACAATCTTCACTTGGGAATAGGCATAATTTGTGAATACTTAATTCTATCTTACTTAAAAACACAGTTGCATCGTTTGAAAGATCCTCACTACAGATGTCTGTCCACTGTCACAAATGATAATCCCCCAGGGATTCCCCCCATCCATGCTCACTTCAGATCGCCCCCTTCCCTGCTTAAAATCCATCTGCCTTCCCCGATCACCCCGTCTACACCCTGTGGCAACTAAACCATTAACCCGGTGTCATGAGGATCCTTAAAAGGACCCCTGTGCCACCTAAAAGTTAACCCCCACTATTCGGGTCACTATCAGACCCCCGTGGCACCTGCAATTAACCCCAATGCCGTGTTGGTCCTACAAGCACCCCTGTGGCTTCTCAATATTAACCCTTGCCACTGGAGACCTAATCTATTTACCCCTGCCCTAGAGATCCTTAAAATGACTTCCACTGCACTTAATTAATTAACCCCATACCACAGGGTCCTTAAAAGGAACCCATTGTACACCTATTAATCTTTCGGATACCATGTTTGTCGTCGGGAGTTGAGAAAACGACAAACCGTGAGGACTGAGCATTTAAGGTCAGACTATGCAACCTTTATATATCATGCTTGTTGAGTGCCATTCTGGTACATAGTAGTGATTTGTATTACTGTTGTCCATATTATCCAGCCATACAAATGACAGGAATTACCAACAATGAGGATCTGTTAGATATTTACTGGATACTTATCCCCATCATCTCTATATTGTGAGCTCATGAACTACATTATGTTCATATAGGTCTGATGTGTAAGGGGAATATTACATATAAGCAACAGTGTTAAAATGTTATAAGTACATATCAGTACATTTTTCCTCATAAATATTACTAATATCTGTATATAGACCTATGTGATGCACAGTCTGCCTGTATTATGTAAATAGTAGATTTTATATTATTGTTGCTTATTTTTAGATTTGAAATATAAAAAAGTTAGATTTTATCTTGCAACAATAAAAACTAATTGAGCCGCTTTAGAAACTTTTATCTATTTCTGTGTTCATTACACAGGAAAAGAGTTTCCATCATCTGACTGAGTTTTGAGCATTCTTAAGGACCTCTGCGGCACATCCTTAACATTTTTATGACAATGGTATTGGTTATTCGTTAGGGGTCGCAGGGGGGTCTTTATAACACCTTGCCGTATCAGGGTTAATTTTAGGTGCCCCAGAGTCCGATAGAGACCCCCATGGTGGGGGTTAACGTTTAGGTGTCAAGGGGATCCTTTAAGGTTAAGGGCTTAGTTGGCATGGTTGTCTCAATGGAGCCACATGGTTATGTAGATTGCGAATAGGGGGTTATCTGGGAAGGAGGGATAGGTTTTGAGCGGGGGGAGAAAGGGGGGATAGGTTTTGTGCGTGTGTATATATTACGAGTTGTTTGAGCTCCAAAATACTATTCAGTTCTAAATTACACAAAATTACCTGGTACTCGTAAGTCATAATATCTCTAATTTTTTTTTTTTTTTTTTCTAAAAATGTAATGAGTACTCCAGAGCAATTGCAAAGGCAAAAAAAGGTTTTTCCCCTTCCTGCTCACTAAAATCGCCCCCTCCCCTTGTAATATATACACACGCATATAACTAAAACAAGTATGTTATTCATATAAAAAAAAAATAATTTGCTCTATAGATAGTAATAAAACTTCACATACATTTCAAATAAGAGACATGTTAAAACGTATATAGATATTTTTCCATTTAGAGTTTCATTTTCCAAATCTAAAAGAAAATAAAAAAATTATCAGCTCACCTGTGCTCCCCGATCATTAACCAGTTCGACAGACCATCTGCCTTCATACTGGATCCACACAAATATTCCTCCGTCTGCATCGCAGGTTGCCAGTTTTTGAAAAGGCTCATTCCATCTCACTAACACCACCTGAAAAACAACAAAAATAAGATCAATCAACATTACCACTATGCACTTAGAGCACAAAGTTCCATTGTAACAAATGCCCACTCAGATTGTGCAGTAGGGATTGGTGGAAAGGACACACAAGAGTTCTATGAAATGGGACATCACTAGAGGTGAAAAAGTTATTAGGAAAAAAATAGCATAGTACTACTATGCATGCTTATTAGAACCTGGTGTAAAGAAGTCTGTGCTATGTTCTCCCATTAAGGAAATAAAATGAGATAACTAGATAGGCCAAGTGGTTGTTATCAAAATTATATATGTGTAAAGTAGCCAGAATAATTAGGTACAAACACAGTGGTCTTCCCTGCCCAAACAGTACAATTAGCTTTTATTCCAATCATCCACTCCACTGTACATCAGCCAATGTGGGCATTTATTGGAAATTATCTCATGCATCCCTACTCATGGGATAACATTATGTAGCTCCCTAAACCCCTATCCCTGGTTAACAATAACCCAATCATTGTTATAAATTTATCACCAAAATGTATAATCTAACACCAATCTTTCCCCATCCTTCATTCTCCATAAGACTTAACAAAAGCCGATTTACCTGGTGAAAATGTAGAAATCTTGGTGTTAAATCTATAATGACATTCTATCCTATAACCAGATGCAAGATAATTTTAACCTTGCCAATCAAGAACATTTCAGCTACTGCCAAATCAAAAATGTTATCACCATAACCAAAAAAAAAAACCTGAAGAAACCCTGATTGACTAATCCGAATATGGGGAAATAATCCCCTAACAAAAGGAACTCTAGACCTGCTGTATGACATCTTTAACTCAGTCCTTTCAGGACACAAACTCCAATACATGATCAAGTGAGAAAAATACATAAACCAAACTTGGGACAAAACATCTGGCAAGAATCATGGTTCAACCCAGGGGTTGTAAACCTTTTAATATCTAATCGCCCATTTTTGATGGTAAAATTCCCTTAATCTCATTTCTGTACTTACTAGATAGTGATCCAGTCCTGACTGCTATCCCTAGACTCTCTCACTAGCTTGACAACCAGCCAAGCGTCGTGCTGCAGGTCTTCAGCATGTGAGGTCACTTGTCAGCTATGCCACCTAGCCATTACCCTACTGCCCAAAATGAATGCTTGAAATCACCCCCTAGCAGGCGGTAGGGACCCGGTTGACTACCATTGGTCCAACCTCCCCAGAGGCTCCTAAAATTATAGTATTTTAGAGACCTCACCTAAGGTTCTACATAGAACATATATGACCTCTGAGAAGTTACATAGATGGACAACCTCTATAATTTTTTGCTGCTGTAGGGGATGCCCAGACATTAGCCAATTTATACACGTATGGTAGGCTTGTGCTAAAGTCCAAAAACTTTGGAAAGAAATAATAAATATAGCCTCACATTTATTCAAATCTCAGCTGACTGTTGGTGCTGAAAACTGTCTTCTATTGCTATCATCCCCCAACCTATCAACTCATCAAAATATTTTACTATAGTTTATATTTCTTCCCACCGAAAGCCACATAGCTAGACATCTTCTTGCCGATACCCGTCCCATATTCCTAAATATCTGGGAACCATAGCTAAATTCTACACATAGTATTACTCTGTGATAAAAGCACACCCTAGGGTCCACCTATTAGATGAGATGACAGGGGTGTCTTGGAGCCCTGGCATCGACCTTGGAGGATAAATCAAGGGGTAACCTTTTATCTAATTTTGTTATGCACTAATATTATATTCTTTATACAGGTAACCGACGATGTAAAAATCCAGGAGAAATATATTTGCCCTGATCCCCCCTCTATTCCTTTATTATTTTTGTTCATTTTTCTTCTTCCCATGTTATTAATCTTCTTCTTTTTCTCTTTTACTTCAGATTTAAGGTTTTTAAAATATCAAATAATATAACAGCACCATTTATTCTATCTTGTTCTGCCTTCCGTAATTCAATGTATGGTGGTTTCTCTGTAGAATCTTATTATTATATTTAATCTTACAACCAGATCTCCTTATTAAAAAAGTGCCACAACCTAACCCATAAAAACATCACTCCATCTACCCAATCTGAATATTACTAAACTATTTAATTTAAAATTAAATAGAAACCCAACTTTAAAAAAAACTAAAATTTCCCATCATATCTTTAATATTCTAAAATATGGAGTGGAGGGGCCATACATTTTTCTCTAATTCCTTACTATTTAAGGATTGGATAGGGAACAGACAAGAATGTTAACATAAGAAAAGAAGAAATAAGGTTAGAAAAAGGAGAAAAGGAAAAAAAAATAAAAAAAACTTATAATGGGAAATATAATAAGAACAGTAATACACTCTATTGCTTAAAGTCATTTATTACATTATTATATAAATACTATAAATAACATATCTAATTCTGTAATTTTCAATATCCACAACACATTATCATGCACTGTAAATATATTGCAGTATATTTTCAAATGTATGTATTTGTAGTTGACTGTTAGAAAAAAAATATATGTGTATGGTTTAAAGTAATGTAGTAGGTCTGTTCAAAACAATACTTCGATAATTTAAATCAACAAACGGTATCCACCCTGGAAAAAAACTGCTTGCAGATAGCACAGCTCACAACATTTACACCAGAGATAAATGCTAGCCATGCTATTTCAGCTTATAAAATCATTAGTATATTAATGGATGAAGAATCATTTAATCACTATTGCTACATGTTCTTAGAAAATTGTTACCTACCATAAAATTCTAAAATAGTACAGTGTTTGGAGACAAGAAAAATATACACCTAAGAAGAACACAAATATCTCACATTTAATGCATCTAATATAGCATGTTTTAAATAAAATGTAACTTTTATGAATAATACACATGCACTCATACATCTTTTTATATTAACTATCAAAAAAATGTTTTTTATGCAAAAATATTTTTTTCAATGCTAATTAAAAGTGATAGGTTTCAAACACTGCAAGCTAATGGTAAAGGATTTCCACAAGAGAACTAGATCCAAATACTTGTTTCACCTTTTTACAGCTCTCACTAACTGTGAAAAGTCCATTAGTGTCCTTCCATACTGGTCATATGATTGGCTGAAAACAGAGAGACTGCAAGCAGCATTTGAACCTGTATTCCTTGACAGGCAGTTTTAGGGTGAGTTTGCAGCAACCTAAAAGCATTTATTGTTGCTTTCATGTGTTAGATGTTTTTGATGATTATATGGTACCAATAATTTCATACTGGCAAAACACAACAAAATCTAGAAATTAGGTATGATCTACATGTGCATTCACCATCATAAAAATGAAACCAGTAAAAACACTTATTAGACAGAGTTAAATTATAAGAGCACAGACAACAAGACACCAATGATTCTTACAGCACAGTCTTAATGCACATTTATTATTATCATGGTTAAACACCATTTTCCGACTATTCTTTATTTCTAAAGCACCAGTGCTTTCCGTAATGCAATGTATAAAGGGATAGAAAACAAATGGGTCAATAAACAGTTTGATACAACTGATCAAAGGTCCCTTGTCTGAACAGCTTACTTACAGTCTTACAGGGAGATAGATGCAAGATGGCAATGACCAAGGCAATAGACTGCTGTTCTGTGTGTATGCAAAGGGTGCATGTGAAAAGGCGGAAGGGGATAGGCTTCTCTTAACATGCATATTTAGTGCGTTTTTGAAGTTTTTAAGGAAAGAAAGTAGTCTGGTGGAGTGGGGCAAGGAGTTCCACTGAGTAAATACAGCTCAAGTAAAGTCATGAAGGCGAGAGGCGAGAGGAGATAGCAATAGATGAGGAAGGATGAAGTCCATTAAGCAGGAGGAAGAGGGCGATTGTGGTAGTATTTGTAGATGAGGACAGAGATATAAATGTGTGCACCATTAATAAGGGCTTTATTTGCTAGGGTCAGGAATTTAAATTGTATTCTGGTGGTTATGGGAAGCCTATGGAGTGACTGACAGAGAATTGGTGAAGTCACTAAAAATGGTAGATGAGTCTAGGCATAACTATGGATGAAAGTGGAGACAGTTGTGGCCAACAAAGAATTGAGTTGCAGTAGTGGAGGCTAGATCTGATGAGGAATAGATTTACATTTTTTAGGTAAAAATTACATGACTTGATTATTGATTGTATGAGGAGTGAAAGAGAGGGAAGAGTCAACACCAAGATATCAAGCCTGAGAGGTGGGAGTGACATTATAAACAGTGAGGCTATTTAAGAAGAGTGATCTGTAGTAGAAGGGGGAAGATTAGAAGCTTAGTCTTTGACTTGACGAGTAGACATCCAGGAGAATATCCTTGAGAGGCAGTTGGCAATATGTGCTAGAAGATAGAAGGATAGACTTAGGCCAATATTCAATTGTAAGTTACTGGAGCCTGTAAACTAATTTGCTATTCAATTGGAGTCTTTGTCTTCGCTTGACGCAAACATTTTGGGGGTTAGAAGCTAAAAATCACCATGATTGTTAAAATTGTAGCTCTGACCCAGCCAAGCCTTTGCTCTTTCAAGCCTGTAAATGTTACAATTGCAAATTGCTATTCAATTGCTACAAATTCCCCACACCTGTAAATGGCAAATGTAGAAGAAAATCCTACAGGTACCAGATAGGACTCGCAAGGAGGTTAAACACCTGTCTGTAGCACTGTAAATGGAAATAATAATGATTGCACTAGCTATTTAACCGTCAAAAATGAGGGGATTAAAATTATAAGGCTGGCAATGCTGTTTGCCACACAATGTGAGGCTTTTGCTCCTCTGAGCACCTTCGGCGCTCATTGTAAGCCTCTCCCCCGTGTACT